>OZ007542.1:2332940-2382754 GCA_963931895.1 Eupithecia pulchellata | reverse complement strand
GCGGAACCATATAAAAAAAAAGAAGTTATTTATATAGCATACAGTTTTATTATTGAACTTTTGATACGAAATCTTTATTTTGTGAATATCAAACAATTACAATCTTAGCGTAATGAAATAGGTACTTATTCTAAGTGTTAGACTTTAAGTGTTTTCAACACCGTTATTATTATTACCCTCTTTTATTAGGTTTAATATCATATCAGAAGAAAATTTTGTGGCATGAACCTAGATAAACACTATTTTAATACAAGTAATAGCAGATCATGGTAAAAATATGCTCAAATTAGAAATCATCTTGGTATCAAAATGATTTGATACACATTTATATGGGAAATTCATCCAGAGCCTTTAAAAGACTAAGTACATTACTTGCTTACTTCCATTATTTGAGCAAAGGAATTAGGCATGATGGCCTGATTTATTGCTTGTAGATGGTTAAAGGTTGTTTACAAAGATTCTAACAATTCTGACGACTTCGAACCATCCTATTTGATAAAGTTTCCACAGACACAAAAAGTCAAAAGCGTATCCAGTAGAAGTAGTAGTAGTTTAGAAGCGTTCTTCACCTTAGTCTTCCCAAGAGATCGATTTGCGATAGAGATAGAGATTGAGGTCGCGAGTGAAAGAAAAAGAATTAGGGAGACCTTTAAGTTCTCAATTCTATCATTCGTGTGGCGAAATGGGCTGACAGAATAGAAGAATTTGGTGTGTGCATGAAAAGACGATAAAAATTATAATTTTTTAAGATGTCGATGGAGTCGAGAACACCTTAGTCACTCAGCGTAACCAAATCGAGCGTGACGGTTAAGTATTCTTTACTTTTCTTTGTTTGAAAAAAAATGCGTAAGTCGTTTTCTAAACGCAATGCAACCCAACTTCCATCTATACTATAGCTAGGTATAGGCCTCCAAACTTGTGCAATAAGGTCCTGCGCTAGCATCATTCCAGAGCGAGATCTCCTACCAGTCTCAGCGAAGATAACTTCTCTGATTCGTGGTATATTTCGAAGACATTTTAACTTAAAACCTTCTTACCTTGTTAACTTTAAGAGTATGCGGATGCGGCTCAGCAAGCAATGTGCGAAGCTCGAGCAGCAGCCGTTTCAGACGCGCCGGGAACCGCGGGTCCTTGATATCGCCCTCGCAGGTCACCACTACGCCGCAGGAGCCGCCGCCTGCCTTGCTTAGCCCATCGCTATCCGCTGCCATACTGAAACATTGATATTGTTAAAACTGACTGCTGTAGCAGATTTTGGATCTCTAATTAATATTTTTGTTGATTGGTAACGGTCAAGCGATTGTCCACCATTTCACGTAAGTAAAGATATGTCCTAAGATGGGCCACGTTTTCCCAGAAATAAATTATTCTCTCTGGATTTTAGAGACATTTTACTCTAACGGGAAAACAGACTCAGGAATTACCAGAGTGTGCTACCACTCTACTTCGCCATTCTTTCCAATCTATATGCCTGCTGTGTGCTGGTTACTACTGAAAATATCGGTTACAACTTTAAATTCGATTTTCAACAAGTTGCAAATCGCATGATTCTATGTACTTATCAAACTAGATGTGATATGATTTTTATTATTATAATGCCTAAGCCCTCGCACTCGGTGTAATCTATAGAAAATTTGATTCCCAAAAATTTACGATTTCGGCGGGAATTGAACCCGCGACCTCCCCTCAGTTCGGGGTGCGCTAACCACTACGTCACGAAATCGCGTACTCACGGAAGGTCGCAGGTTCAAGTACAGCCGAAATCACAAATATTTGGGACGTTATTGAATTTTTTATAAGTATTATGTGATATTTTTTTTTATAAAATAAATGAAAATTCAATAGCTTGTCGTCGAGTTTCAGATTTACTACAACTACAAGTAATTCTGAAACTCGACGACAAGCAATTGAATTTAGCAATATTTATATTGAAGGATCTCAAATCAACAAATAATGGTTAATGCGTTTAAAAGATGTGGCTACAGAGAGATTTTTTGACCTCTCTCTTCATTTAAAAACCCCGATCAACAATTACTTAGTGAGATTTTAACTGAAATCGGTTTTATGATTCAAATTTGAAACTGAGTAAGTGATCAATTCCAATATTTCAAATGAAGTCAATATTCACTGCCAATGTTTTCGCGGCCAGCATGTATACAATACATAATTTTATCCTGGGGATGATTTATTTATACGTTTTGTGTGAGATATGCACCTATGAAGCAGTTTCGTAACATCGAGTTATCTGGGACTTTAAACTTAAAACTATGAACTTATTGGGTATTTAATTAAAAATACCCCAGGAATTTTTCAACATCTACTATAATAAATATATTTATATGATAAAATAAATAATGCCGGACAATCCACACATCATCATCTAGCCCTTTGATTTAGTTTTTTTTTTGTATAGTCTTACGAAAATTGTGGAGTTTGAGGGTTAGATTCTTATGTGTCATTTTCACCTTGTATAAAATGTTATGAAACTATAGTAGGGATATATTTAAATGGTCTAGCAAATGTTATAAGTTTTGTAAGCAATGATTGAGATGCATTTAGTGATCAGCAAAGTACTTTAGGAAGGCCAGGGGTGCTTTGCTGCCATAAGGTTGGTTATTAATCAATATAAAACATAATAAATACAAACCCTACAGCCATTTATTTTATTAATTAGAATATCAAACCCATAGTTTGTCAGTTCGACAGTTAGGTTCTGGGACAAGAATTATTTTGAAGCTTACAATTTTAAAAACTGCCCATAAACATAACAAGATGATTTTGTTGCCCATAAATTATTCAGCTGACTTTTCCAGTCAACTAAATGTTGTAAAAAATGTTATTGTTAGGGAAAAGATTAATTATGTTAATGTTATAGAATTATTACAGTTCTTGCATATATAAATTGTCATAAGTTTGGCAAAATGCATGTATATTGAATTATGTTAATTAAAAACTTGCACTACAAGCCAATAATTTATTGCAATGATAGATGCCGCGCATAATTCTTAAAGGTTACCCAAGAAAATATTCATAAAAATAATATAGCAAGGTTCAAAATTCTGACAAGCAAAATTCAGTACTTGTACTTTCTGAAAAAGCCTAATCCAACAAAATCTATTTTGAGTGACTTTTCGACAGATTTCATGCATAAAATGTTAAAGTTAAATAACACTGCTATTCTCCAACAATTTTTTGAAGAACACTGCCATAAATTTATTATCATTATGATATGACTATAAATCCCATATTTATGCGGGAATATTTTTGATATGTTTTTATTTATAATTTTGATCCATGAACTAGTGTGTGAAGTTGGCAAAAGTTTCAAGTCAAGACGGATAAAATAGCCATAAAAAAAATAAGTGTAATAATCTGACCATCAGCCACAAATCATCAATAAATTTTTTGATATGTATGACAGCTTCTGTCAAAAAATCTTTTATCAAAAATCACCTAGGTAACTTGGATTTTTTTAAAAATTCAGATTCAATAACTTTATTTCTTTAGGCTTACAAAATAAGGACTTAGACAAGTCAAATTTCATACAGATAATTATTATAAAAATGAAATAATTTGTTATTGATTTCTCTTTGCTTGAATAAAATAACAAAAAACATAATTTTACCTGTAATAATATTTTAAAACTTTTTTTCTACTTTATACCTTTAAGGTGTATTGATATGGATCAGCTGATCTACCCGTACATTGTGTGTAACTCTCAAGCTCTAATTTGTTTCTATTATTTTATTGTAAGTTTCTTTGCCAATAAAGATTATTTGATTATATATTTTATAATACATTTTAAATATATTTGATTTTTATTATATGATAAATATAATTAAAATAAAAATCATTTATTTCAGCTCCATTAGCAAGATATAGAAATAAAAATTCATACAACACATAAGAAAAACTATATCAACCATAAAATTACTAAAACAACTACAATGAAGCCAAAATACACAACACCATTACATATTTTCAACTAAAATTGATTACTTTTTACATTAGTCATTCATTTGCAAATCAATGGATTATTTATTACTATTACAATAGTCTGTACAAACCAATCAACATTTTTTAGTTTCAGCTAAGGTTGAAGGTCATATAGTTTGTATATTTGATATAAAAAAGGTTTTATTTAGCATTAAAACCCTTATCAATATTCCATAGGAAGATGCTAATTATTGTTAAGTCTATCAATAAAATTACTAAATAGATTTAAATAAATGTTTCATGGGGAATCAATAGATACACTTTTGTACCATTTTGTATTAATTTCCATAATTTTACTTAAATACTTATAATTATTTTGACGACTTCTGTGACATGGCAGGTTTTGAGTCCTATTCTTACCTGGGGGATAAACATATATATTTTGTTAGATTAACTAAAAAGGCAATAGGCATTTACTCTAAACAAAAATTAATGTAACTTAGGGAACAAGTTAGGCATATGTTATTTCTATAACACAATTTCTGACTAATAGCTGTAGGCTAGGATGATGTATCCAGCATTTTTTATTAATTGTGATACTTCCAGCACAAATATGCTATTAGCTCAAACTGCTCTTCATTTAATATATTAAACAACTTTAAAATTGATTCTAAATTTTGTTTTGTTTTTTTATGTGTTTTCAATAGTGTATAGATTTTTATGAGCGGTGATTAGAGAATATTGGTTATTGTTTAAGATATAATAAGTATTTTAATAACTCTGAACCACAACATTTACAATTATTTACATTCATTTACTAATGTAGTACCTATTTGCAGAACAATGTCTCTTTCTAATTATTTGTAAAAATAATTGTTTTCTAAAAGTTTTTGATTCCTACAGTTGTATAGTTAAACTTTATAAAATATTCCTCTTATCAATGGTATCTAAGGAATGTGTAATGGAATAGTTGAAATAGTTTTGTTAGAACACATGAAAATTAATAGCAGATCCATGCTAATAAGACGAAAATAACATGTGAACTGATAACCTACAGTTGTAAACATAATCAAGGATGGAATATACCCTGAGTGACGTGCGGCGCCGAAACTTCAACATTGTATAACAGAAAGCACGAAATTACGTTGAATTGTTGAGTGCCACTGTAAACTGTGTTTTCAGGGCGGCCGCCGACGCAGGCACGGCCCTACGGCCGACCGACGACGTCCCGTCAACCAATGTGTCCATCTTGTATCCAACATCGAACGATCGAAACACCGATCCAAATGTAAATAAACTAATATTGATGCACTTACCTCTCATACAATGTCACATTCCGCTCAATCTATCACGAGAGCCATCCTCTAGTGTCCCGAATCATCCTGGATCATCAAAAGCAACATCGCAGTCCGGCTCCAACGCAAAGCAATATCGGTCCTATGGTCAGTGTCCACTTTACTCCAAAAACATATGACACACAACTTCAGCCCCCGTTAGGGTTCACTAGGGCAACTGACAATGTGTTTTTACGAGTTTTGAACTAAGAACACACGACTAGAAGCACTGCAATGTTATCACGAAACGAATTCACTAAAATTTCATGTTCCAGTGACGCAAAGCTCATATATCGTGATGAGCAGCAGCCATTTTGAAATGTTCGGGGAGTGCAGTCACAGCATGGAACATTCGTAATTTACGGCTGTTCCTGGCTTTTAGCACTCCTTGTAAGTAAAAGTATACTTGGAAAACTTTATACAGATGCGATTTCAACACTTTTGATCACAGTTATTCACTCCATATTCTTATTGAAACTATTCAAAACAACCTAAGCGACATCCGATAACTCCAGCTTACCCCATTTGCATGACACACATAAAATGCCAAAAAAACAATAAAAACACTGAAAAACGTACATAAACTGTATTGCGGAGGGATATTAGAAGTTAGGGCATCGTCTTAATGTACCAGTCCAGTAGAAAAATAGCTAAAAAGGTAGGTATTTATTTTACAAATACTTAATTCGGTACGAACAATAACAACGGACGCCATTTGCAATTTTCAACTTGACATGCGCATTGACTTGCCGTAGACAAACTTACGACGTAGCTTTGAACAAACGTTTTTTTCTGACGATATCACTTCAATAACCTTTTGTTGCTTATCTATGGTAAGTAAAGGTTCGACACACAGAATTTGGGAAATTAGATCATGTTTCATTATTGGTTTCATTAATTAGGCTTAGTGGCTAATTTGATCACGTCACGGTGCAAAAAAAATTACGCTTACCTACCTTTGATTTGTATCGGTGAGTTAGGAACGGCAACATTTTCAGTGCTATCAAATTAGATAAGTAGGCTCTCTTATAGGTATAATATTATGTTTGGTGTCGTGCCATCATTTGAAAAGGCCTGTTTTGTTTTATAATATTTTTTTGTGAATAAATGAAACTGAAATTATAAAATGCAACTGAAACAGTGTGAATTCGGTATTCCATTTATTTGACAGCACGAAATATTATTCTGGGGGCCATTGGCCCCATATTCACAACCCACTCACTAAAAACAGCTGTTAAGCACGTAGACAACGGGTCACGGTCAGTTTTAAGTGAGCAGACCAAGAATTTTAGTGTCCCACATTCTGCGCCGCCAACACGTTCGAACAATGTTGTATCGCTAAGTTTTCATGCTCCACTGAAGACTTGATTCTATTGGCTGTTTATGTAATCACCATGTTTTTGTAATATTTTGCTATTACGTGATTGGCCGCCGCCATGAAACGTGAGGATCTATGGACACGAATCACTTCCGTTCTCAGCTTCCGTTCCGTCTTTATTTTGTTGCCCTGCCATGCCCGAGAGCCGAAGATTTTAGTTACAGCTACACTCCGTAGCCGAGGGCCAAATAATTTTCCTTAGGCCCTGTCGCAAAAGCTCTGAGACGTAAATGAAATTTGTGTAGTAGTTTCAATAAAATAAAATAATAATAAAATACTAATAAAAGGATGTATTCCCTAGAAGTAGGAACACTGTCGATGATAGATGGAGCCCTAGTTTTTGAAAGGATATTAAAACAAGAAAAGTTGGAGGTTGGCAGCTGATACCCTTAAGGTACAGTACAGTGAGAAATTAAGAATGAATGAACCCGCGTTAAAACTAATAACAATTAATAACCCTTATCTCATACACACGCACATATAGAAAGGTTGTGAAAATCGTCTAGAATATAAAAGCCATGAAGAAATCATATCTATGTTTATTCAATTTTGCTATTACTAAATCCAAAGTCAGCCTTTTCATATTACTTTCCCACCTTTTGCGATGGCTCCGCTAATGCTTCTGGAGGGACCGCTTGAAATAATCCTTTGCGAGCCATTTCATCTTCCCATTCATCAAACTCTCCCCGACTGAAATGAACAATATTGTATTAGTATTTATTTCGCTTCCTTTTCGTATTAAAATGTGAGTACTAGGTACTAGTTATAGATGAGTTTGCTTTTCACACAGTTAAACACGCTGACGTCACTACAAAAATCGTATAGATATGAGATGAGGGCCTTACGGCTATGTAATACCATAGAGAAAATGACAAGGTACCTAGTGTAAAGCTAAAAATACTAAAAAAAGTGTTTTATATCGAGGATGGGTGATTGATGAGAAACTTCCCTTCAGACTTTCCGGGCTTAGGATAGCTTATGTTTTAACTAATATTATAAAGAGGAAAGATTTGATTGTTAGAATTGAATAGCCTCCGAAACAACTGGACCGATTTGAAAAATCCTCACTATTAGAATCCTATATTTTCCCTGATGAACATAGGCTATAGAATATTTAAAAAAAAATTAGGGATCCGCATGAAAAAAAAAATTAAAACAGGTGCTATATTCAACTTCTTTTTTATTATGGCTCCGCTGCTTGCTTTTTCTCTACGGGCAGTTCCAGTTATGGAGGTTGAGTCAATGTCAAAAACCACAATGCTAAAAAGGTAGGGATCCGTATGAAAACTATGAAACCAAATGTGTATATATTTTTTGTAATTTTTGTTAAATTCCCGTGCGAAGCCGAGGCGGACCGCTTGTTTTTAACACTTAATAAATGTTCTATTATATATGCTAATAACAGGCGACGACACAACATTGTAATAATAATATAAACTTTCGAACAAGTCAAGTCAAAATCTGTCAAAATACGAGTCACACTCCTTAATCGCGCTAAATAAAAAAACATCACCACGTCATAAAAGAAAACACCAATAGTAGAAACATCTTCCTTGGGTTTCATTTCATGCATCCGTACCCTAGTGGCTAGCACTATCTATGGTAGTAGGTACATCTGTGGTTTAAATTCATCATTCATTCGATTCATTCATTGAGTTTATGTACATGTATGTACATACCTACATATTACCTATTTTTCGAAAAATTTGGAATCTTTTCAACAAAGCTATTTGAAAATAAAATAATATTAAAATCAACAATAGGTACAAAACAAACAAGATTACTTTTTCGTTCGTTCTGTTCTGACGTAATATTATTATTTAGTTAACTACTGCGGGCGGGCGGTGTTAGAGACGTTTCATTTGTTTAACAAGACGTGAAGGTTGAGCAGTTGTAAAATAAGAAAAACAATGCCAAATAATATTTGGGACTGATCCTCTCCCCACTCAGGTAAGTTTCATCAATGTAATTTTGATAAATTCGATGTTTGATGACCACAACAATGTAATGATTTTAATTTTGGTACAGCTGTGTATAAAGTGATAAAATAAAGCAGAATTTCCTCAAGCAAAGATTTATAGCTTCCTTTCAGCAGAACTGTTTTCATTATTTGAAATTTTAGAGTCAGTTTAGTACCTATTGGTCACCAGACTTGAACCCCCTTGAACACTTACCAAGACTTGAAGAAAGACCTCCGCAATCAGAAAGAAAAAGTTTATAGCGGTCTGTAATTTTGAGAAACAACACTTCTATCTACTTTTCTGATAACTTTTGTGTGTATAATGGTTGGCTGTCATCATTACAGGAATAGTATATCTGCAGATATTTGTTCAGGGTGTTCTGCTTGTTTTTTATAATAAAACATCTAAATTTTATATATTGTATGATGTATATCAGTCATCTAGTACCCATAACACAAGCTTATCTTAGCTTGGGGCTAAGTGATGCTGTCCAGTATTATTTATTATTGAAGCACTGCAGGCAGATGCTGTATTTGGCAAGCTAAAGACAGGGTGCTAAAGCGCTCATAATGTCCAGCTGACAATGCTTACAGATAGTATTCCTTGTACGCTGCCATTCTTGGTCTTCCAACAAAAAAATACACGCAGGCGCCGCCGATTGCAGATAACAACAGGGCTTGTGCAATTACTCCTGCACACAAACATAAATTTACAAAGTGGTTAACAATTTTAGCAACGGTACCCGTTAAGAAATTGATAAACCTATTTGACAGAGCCCTAGTTACGGTTTTACATATTTTTCAAGTGCAGGTTTAAACCAGATGCCCATAGTCTCCCTTATAATTATAAAAATAAAATCCGCTAGGGAGCGCGAGCACAGCTTGCCGCGAAGTTTTTTAGGTTCATAAACAAGAAATTGCTTCCTATGGTACACCGTCCAAAACAGGCAACAGGGGGAAGTTATAGGATGAACCGTTGACTGTTAAAGGTTGTTGGAAACAAGCTGTATGCTCAGCTAAGCCATTGTAAGCGCATATGACAGGCTTCACTTGTTGTGTGAAGCTGGAAGATTTAGGGCTCCAAGGCTGGGTAGAGATAGTACTTTCAGTCTGGGCCCAGTGCAGGCCGCGCATGATAGGCTTGACGCGGCAGGGCGGCATGGGCGGCCGCGGAGGGCAGATTGGAGCGCAGGGGGGTGGGATCGGTGGGGGGCAGGGCGGGCATGGCGGCAGCGAGCATGGCTTACTCATGACGTCCTCTGCTAGAGTTGTTGCCTGTAAGAGACTATAAATTAAAGTAAGATACTTCCTTAGATAGTTTTTATGCTTCTTACTCATTACAATTCGATCGAACCGTAGGAACCAATAATAATGTACAAAATGCTCTTCGAAATACCTGGTCGTTTAGCCATGCAAAGTGCTACTTTGCGGATTCTTAAACCATCATTCATCATTTCAAATCATTTATTTTTGCACAAGTACACAGGTTTGTTATGTGGGTTCGTGGCTTAGGCCCCCAGTGGTCGACGCACCTGTGGTTGACGCCCCTGATTCTATTAATTGTATTATTATTATGATTTGCACTTTTTCACTTAGTACAGTAAATGTCAAAAGTGTATCTTACATACCGTTTTAGAAATAAGCTCACATGACTTTTAAGTAATTGTACTTTACAACTAAAATACTTCTGTCTTTAATCCTACTAATATTATAACAAATTGCTAAGTGTTGTTGTTATAAAGAAAAACATAGGACTACAAATTTACTAGAGGCTTGGAATCATCGACTTAAGCGTCACCTGGGGAAGAACCCATCTTTATTATCATTTTTGGAAATGATAACGATTCATATTTCTACCTACGGCACGGCACAAGCAAGGCAATATACTATTTATTTTAGAATGAAAAAAATATTGCCAATTTGACTGAGCAGTACAAAAATTAAAAAATTACTACGATCATGTTTTTAGATCAAATCTGCCCATATGTGGAAATCCGAGCAAAAAAGTAATAACTAGGTACTAATTATTAACGAAGTAAATAAGATGATTTTGGTTGTTTTCTGTTGTTAGTAGACAATTTTAATTGTTCATGTGTCTTTATTTATATTTTTCATTTATAATAGTTGATTATTTTTATTTTGCATTTGTAATTGTTGATTATTTTTAATAATTATTATTAAATTACATATTAAGTAGATAAGTTTATAATGTATGTATGTTATATTGATAATGTAATGAAAAATTTGTTTTTTTTAAACATATTTTACACTATAATATGTATTTTAAAATAAGTTTGTTTGTTTAGATGTTTGTCCGTCAATCACGCTGAAACTACTGAACGGATTTTGATGAAATTTGGTATACAGACAGGGTATGAGCTGACTTGGGTGATAGGGACTTTTACCCCTATTAAATGCTCCCTTGGGAATATTCCACGCGGGCAAAACCGCGGGTACAAGCTAGTACAAAATAAAAACATTTCTAATAAGAATAGTTATGGTTATGATATAATATATTACAAGCTTATGCCTTTTATGCCTGCCAGTACATTTGATAAAAAAAGTCTTGGGATTCAATTAAACTGACCGGGGGCGTCGACCACAGGTGCGTCGACCACTGGGGGCCTAAGCCACGAACCCTGTTATGTTACAAGTTAAACGAAGAGACGACAAAAGTTAAAAACTGCGGCGTAGTCTCTTCGCCCGCCTCCTGACGGCGATAGGACAAGGCTATTGACGTTATTTAAGCCTCAGTACCTAAGTCAGTAGGCAGGCACTAACACTTAAGAATACAGGGATGGTGAGACTGACCCGTTTCTATTGTCTAGTTTACATTCATAATTTTGATTTTCAGGAAGTAAACATGGCGCAAAGCTCGCACGGCGGCAGCCACCGACGGAGCCGCGAGCACGAGGCTCCCCACGGTCCGATCCGGTGCACCGCCGCCGACTGGGAGGCCAAGGAGGCTTTGTACCATCGGGAGCTCGACGAGGCCCGAGCCAGAGCCACGCAGATGGAGAAAACCATGCGCTGGTGGTCCGACTGCACCGCCAATTGGCGCGAAAAGTGGACCAAAGTCCGCAACGAACGAAATAAGGCCCGGGAAGAAGCGAAACAGCTCAAACTCAAACTAGACACGATCACGAAAGAATTAAACAATTCAAAAGCTGAGAAGAACGATCTAGAACAGCAAATGACAGACTTAAAGCAAGACAACGAAAAATTATTGAGTATAGGAGAGAGCAGAATACGCTCTGGCGATCTTGTCGCAGAAGATGGAGTTGAACTCCGCAGGAAGAACATCGTCTCACCCAACGAACCTTCGCGACAACGAGCGTCTTTGGACTCCCATAAATTCTCCCACGTGGACAATGTCCTAGCTAATAAGTTGAACGAATTGCGGCTGAGGCTCGACGAATCGTGCAAAAGTCTTCAGAACGAGAAGGACCAGAAAGGATTCTTACTCTCCAAGATAGAGGCCCTAACCGCTGAGCTACATAATACTAAAATGGAGCTGCATAGTGATAGGACTCTTGGATCTACTGATTCTAGTCACAGCGAAGTGGAAAGACTCCAGAACGAACTGCAAGACGAGGTAGCCTCCAAACAAGTCTTGGAAGAAAAGATAGCGGAGCTGAAAATGGAGACGGAAAGACTGAAATCTGAGAACAACGTGCAATGGAGCAAACGAGAGCTACTCGAAACGGAAAACATAGCGATCCTACGAGAAAATAAGAAGTTATATAGCCAAGTTTGTGAACTCAGAGAACAAATACACAAACTGAATAGAATATCAGATGGCAGCGCTTATTTCGATCATAGCAAACTGGACTCTAACATCCTCTACGTAAGGAAGACCAGTGTTAGCCCCCGTTCACATGAATCTAGCAATGCATCGTCCGAAGCAAATTTGGCGCAATACGACGCAAAAACTAACACATCAGGTGAAGATGACGAATTAGCTATTATTGAAAGAAATGATAATTTGTAGCAAAACTTACAGGCAAAAGATTTTTCTTTTCTTATTAATTACCTTCAGAAAATGTAAAAGACGAAAGAAGATATTCACGAAAAAAGAAGTGACAAAACTGAATTTTATTTTATAGTAATTGACAAGCAGAAAATATCGTGAAAGATGTCAAGTTTTTTTAGAACAGTTGTGTTAAATCAAGAAGTTCATAATATAGAAAAATCAAGAAGATTTACAGTAGTACATACGTAAAATATTTATATTTTCTCCAAACCAAAGGGTTTTTGGGTTTTGAGTAAAAATACTGAATGGGGTTTTTACTTTAACACCAAAAGATCACAAAAGAGAGCTTAATAAAAGTACAAGCATAGTATTCATGCATTTACTTAAGATGTGCTATAGCGAAATAATAGAAACTGCATCTGTGTTAGCGCATACACTTGTGCACTAGTATTATAGTGCACAAAGCTTGCACTCATGGCTAGTCTCCATTTGCTGTTGACTTTAGCCGAAATTCGGTTAAGAGAACATCATAATCTGCGTGCATTTTCTCAGAAATCTATAAAATTTTGTTACTCGCATTTATTAACATTCCACACATAGTAAAGCCACTTCTTTTTCATCAGACTGGTCATTTTAAGATAACAAAATAAATTAGATCTAGTCTTATTATATATATTTTTTTTAGAATGCACTGGTCTTAATGTCTGGTCAATACTAAAACGCAAATTACTCTCGTCTTCATCTCAGTTGTTAATTTTGCGCTACTTGTTATGTATTAATTTGGGTTATAAAAGGACGAATTATGAAATTGTTAATATAATCTCGTCCTACCTACTAACAATGTAGAATAAGCAATAAGTGTGTTAGTGATTGTTGAACATTGTGATAGATTAGACTCCAAAACTTGCCAGAACAAAATTAACGTAGATTAGAAGATGTATTAGCTAAAGTTTATGATTTAGTATAGGATAGGGCTACGTCCAAATTGGCGGTCTATTAGACGGGCTTAGAGTTCAAAATCCGTAAACAGAGATCGCTTTGCTACATTCAATGTACAAAATAAATTATATGGGCTTTGGTAATTCTAGTAGTCTATGGACAGAGATGTGATTTATTTGAAATACTTCTATTTTAAATGCAAATAGAAAATGCAAAATACCTATTTTGTATTTAAATACCTTTCAGTGAAAAGTATTTTGTATTTTATTTGAAATGCCTTTCGAGATGCATTTTGTATTTTTAATATACATTTTAAAATACAAAATACTTTGTGAATAAGTTGAGCCAACATTACCAGTCAAACAAAACAAAACGCTTGTATTGCCGAATTCGACCGATAGAGGCGCCAACTAACCATGCACGACATCTTTTTCTTCTTTGGTCAAAGTGTGCGTCTTATGTCAATGTCAAGTAATGTCTGACAAGTGTCAATGTCTGACAAGTGTGAAAAATGAGTGATGATGTATTCGAACAAGTGGTATTGTTAAAAAGTGTTATAAATAAAAAATTATATTTATTTTTATCACTTTTTAACAATACAAGTCCAGTTGTTATTAATTTAAAAAAAAAAGTGTAATCGCATTGATTGTATCTATTCTCCTGTGTAATAAATAAAACTATATGTGATGTAAAAATATCGGTGGTCTGAGGGTATTTTATTTTGAAAAAGTATTTTGAAAATACCTATTTTGCATTTGAAATACAAAACGCAATACTATTTGGTATTTTGCATTTGAAATAGTAAATCTGAAAAGTATTTTGCATTTTGTATTTAAATACTTTTTTAAAACCATTTTGTACATCTCTGTCTATGGATTTGGTGAAGCGCCTTTAATGTTCGAATATGGAACTACTCAAATTCATACAAAGATTATGTACATACACTAGACGTTTAGCCAACCAACCAATTCTAGGCTCTGTTCCCGCAATATTGATTGTCTTAGCTGTTATAACAAAAATAACGCCAGTTAAATATATTGATGCATTTAAATTATAATTTAGCTTGTGTGGATTTCTTGCCTTTTATGGCGCTGAAATTACGTATGTGAGATATTTCGAATTTAAGTTTCTATATAGGCCTAAACCATAGAGTTCAAAATAATTGTACTCATAACGAATTATAATGACTTGATATTTATCTGTATAGATCATGTAATTTATAATGTTAATTGAATTAATAAACATACATGTGCTAGATGTACTGTTTCATTTTATTTTTTGTATAAGTAGTTGGAAATAATAGTTGTCGACACAGTGGCGCAGCAGCGCAGCAGGCGACGCAGAGCTCGATTCCCGCACCGGGACAAATATTAGTCCGATAGATATTTGTATCAGCACATAGACAATCACCTTGCACCACCATACATACATAGTGTGTACACTACTAATGAAGTTGAAGGAATGCATTTCAAATAATTTGCTTTAGAGTTTGGGGATAGATGCTGCTTGGAAAATATAAATAAAATAAAGCCTAATTTATCTGGATCTCGAGAACAGTGAATGTGTCGCAGTTATCAATTAATGTAAAATAAAAGATCAACATAGTTTCCATGTTTGTAATTTATAACATTATTCACAGCAAAATAAAAATAATACTACTCTAACGCCATTCTAGTTCAGCATGACTGGAACAGGCCCTTTTTGCGCATCTCTTCAAATTCCTTCTCGCCGTCGTAGTTTCTGGAACAAGTACATAAAATATAATGTCTTCCGTCGCCCTGTATCAGGATTGATCCCGATAGCGTTGTCTTCAGAGTACTCGACGTGTGGGGGTTTGGGGGAGACTGTTTATAACATGTCCTAGATTAGGAGGTTTAGATAATATAAAGAATAAGTTTACATTCTATATCTAAACTTCATACTTATTGATTGTATTAACAGGGCTGACATAGTGTTTGGCTAATAGCCCATTAAAATATGAGATTTAAATAAAATAAAATATTTGTTTAATTTTGTTGCGCTATGCCTGTCTAATGGCGAAAGGCACATCAAAATGAGAGACATTTAGTAAAATGCAACACAGAAACAGAAGCATAAATAATAAGAGTACTTTAGTTAGTTTAAGAATCTTTTCATTAATTGTATTGTAACTCAGTTTCGGAATAAAAAGTGATTTTATTATTATTATATGTATGTCTGTCTAACAGTCCTATGGTCAAAGCCCAACCAATAATTTGGAACTAAATAAAAGATATGATTAAAGATAGGTTATCATTATATCAGTTATAGTAAAATTACAGTAATTTAATAACTGAATGATACCCTTGCAGAAGCAAAAGAAGTAAAGGCAGGCAAAAATGAGTAGATGATATTAAAAGGGTGGCAGACCCAGAATAGACCTTATTGCAAAGGACAGAAATAAGTGGAAGACTTAGGAGGCCTGTCGAAGGATAAGCTGGAAATAACAGAAAATGTATGAAAATGGTTCATAGAATTACTAACAAATAAAGTAATTCAGAAATAGAAGCTTATTTCATTATTTTTCATCAATCTACCTGCCAAGCATTGTTAGGCCCTGTGCAGTTTCAGCAGATGTTTAGGTAAGCAGTGGATGTATGTGGCTCTGGTAATAAACATCAAAGGAGTCTGTCTGCCTGGCTTTACCTTGCCTCTTTGAGACACAAGCAGGTCAACCGTTACATGATCCAAGATATAAATATTTGTGGTTCACAGATAACAATAAGTATTGAAATAGACCTATATCCACCAAAGAACCTGGCTCATAAATGATGATGGACATCATGATTCTTTATATAATACTTGTTTGTTGCTTAGGGTTCAAACAAGGCAGTATCTTTGTAACAATAAAGCAGGTTAATAAGCAATGTATTGCCAGAAAGGTGACAAACATTCTTGTAGGGGGACAAACAATGTTGTTACAATAAAAAATGTTCTCAAATACAAGGCTTACCTGTAAAACTCAGCATACTTCCGCTTGCGCTCTGTACCAATCAACTGCTTGAAGGCGAACCCAGTGATGCCAGCGATGGTGCAGGCAATGATGATGTTGCGCTTAATGGCTGAATTCAGCAGACCACGCATCTGGGGTTTGGTAGCGGTGGATACTTCCTTGCCTCCAGCCATCTGGAAATAGATAGAAGTATAGTAGAATTGTATATTAGATGGTATGGTTTAAGAGGATGTTCATGCACAACACAGAAGTTTGAGTTCAACCCAAAAGCTAGCTCATATTACGCCTTATTTACTAAGAGGTATATTGTAAAGGTAATCAGAATAACTTAGATAGTTCTAATTAATGAAGAGAGAATTAGATTTTTTGTTTTTTTAGAGTAAACCTCAACTCTATGAAACTTCATACTCGATAACCCTCAAAAATTTCGAGTTTGGAATAGTGTTGAACAAAAGATTGAACAAATGACAGAAGTTAAAAGAAAAGATGATTTGATATTACATACTCTTTTGTTTTTTATGTTGTAATATAGCACTTGATATTGATGGTTTTTATCTGTAAACTCATGAGTTCTTACATAACATTTTGCAGTTTTGTTTACAGTAAAATTAACATTTCTACGAACTGTATCTCACGAGTTGAAGAAAATTTACTGCATTTTATGATAGATAAACTTACATTTCTAGGAGTTTTCGAGGAAAATCACAAAAACTTATCACTTCACCTCAGTCACTTCCTTCCTCGATCGAGTAGGTTAGGTACCTACCTAAATTTTTCTTCTGTGATAATGTTAATCTCACCTCCATGAAAAATTGCCAGTACAGTTTTCAATTAAGATTTTTGTTTCATGGTAGCTGTACCAACCAACCATACGAGATTGTTCTTGTCTACGATTGGCTGATTTCTTTTTACCCAATAGTAATTCAAAACTATGTGTCAAAGCATTGTCAAAGATTGTTTTCTATTCCAGTTGTGTTTGAGTGATTACGTTCTACTTCGCGCAGAAATGTTGTGGTCAATGTGTAACATTTTTTCATTCAGCAGCTAGTTTGATTCCTTGTAAAAAGCAGAAAAAGTTCAAAATTACAAATAAAATATAATCTCACGCCATCCTATGATGATCATCTAACACGACCCACAAGATTTTTTGTACAATTAACGACATCTAGCGGTGAGTAGTCGAGCTGAATATTTCATCATTCGTTAAGTACAGCTACATTTATTTTAATGATTTCGGACGGCGTGGGTGGGGCATCCAGATTAACATTGGCAACTCGCTTCGGCATTTCAAGCAAAATTACAAATGATTTACTAGACATTACATTACTTATGGACATATCACAGACACATATTTTTACCCTATTCCAGGTACCTAAACCTTTTTAATAATGACTTTGACAAGAAGTTTGTTATATTTGGTTTCATTGAAAAAGCTTTTTAAAGAGCAATGGATATCATAGACCGGACATTAAAAATTTTGTCAATCTCATCAGCTTTTTATTAGTCCACAGCTGGACATAGGCCTCCTCTAATGAGTGCCGTAGTCATAGCCATTTATATTATTCAGCTTGTCGCATGCAGCATATGCCTGCAGTCTTTTGCACGTCGCTATCCTACTTGGCTGGAGGGCGCCCTACACTACGTTTGCCGAGTCTCCATCACCACTCAAGAACACGTTTATCCCAGCGGTTGCTGGTTTTTCTCAAAACATGGCCGACCCACTGCCACTTTAGTTTACTAATTCTTATAATTTCTTCTCTGTCGATAACTTAGTTTCTATGTCGGATGGCAGTGTGGTGCCGACATAGAATTGCACCATCCTAACTCTTCCCGTAAATGTCGTAAAAGGCGACTAACGGACATTATAGGGGCCACACCGTGGGTCCGGCAGCAGCGGCCCTGCAGAATCAATCAGAATCAATCGACCAAACTGTGATCCCCACCCCGCATGCCCAGCGTGGGGATTATGGGCAATACCCCGATGATAATTGATACCAGAAAATTTAGTAGGTAATCAATATTATTGACATTTATTTCGTTTTAGGATTATTATTGAGAATCATGTAAATTTAGTAGAAAATCAATAATATTGACATTTATTTAGTTTTAAGATTATTATTGAGGTAATGAAGAAATACTTAGGTAATTTAAATAGGAACCTAGCAAAATTTCCTATGTAGGTATGTCTAAAGTTAAAGGTTTATCAATAAATAAAATATAGAATAAAACACTGGTGTTTTTAATTTTCCAATAATTTAATCAGGACATCAAGTATGTAATCTAACTTTCCAGACATAAATAATTCAACGCTTCAATCGATTACACACAATAATTAATTTTACAATTTTCACTTATCCTTTTAAAATTCAAACTTGATCTACGCTGACGACTTAAAACATAGAATATCAGAGGGCAGGACCAGCCTGTATCCACTACTAAATTATTAGACTAATATTAAAATTAATAATTTCAAAGAAAAAAGGTTTATCATTTTACTCGTATGCGTGAAATACTTGCGTCTTGCGTCGCTAGTATCTCGGGTAGAGAGTTACCCCATAATATAGATATTTTATTTATTTATTTATTTTATTTTGTTTATATGTATCTAGAGTTATTTTTGACTCAGATTTCTGCTATTACATTTTCATTAACAATGATCAACTAAATTCAAGAAGAATCGATATAGAATCTTAAAACAACAGAAAATTTTATTTTTATACGTGTAAAACGGTTTTTAACAAACAATTAAAAATTAAATAACCGAATTAGAACTAGTATTTACAGTAAAGTCATTTGTAACGGGATATTTCCCATGATTAGACGCGCCATGATCACAGAACAACAGTTCAAGTGAACAACTTCAGTTGTTACGTGATCATGCCGCATGAAACCGTGCCGAAATATTGGAAAACTCAAAACTCTAATCATGGTAAATATCCCGTTACAAATGACTTAAGTGTTAATAACCATGATAGTTTCAAAAGTTTTATAGTATTTTCAGTTGTAACAATTGAGCTAACTGCAGGCTGCACACAATCTATAGGTAGCTCAACTGATCCATATCAATACCAGTCGGAAGTGTACCCAAGACGCTGGCTGCATTGCCTCGCTGTATGGCATGCTGATGCGCTGCGCCAGATACTGACCAGCTCTCGGGTCACGCGTCGCTTCATTGGCTTAGGTACATAGTGAATTGAATAGTAATAATCAGAGTGAGAAATGATTCATGTCTTGATCTCAACTTAAATATAACAACTTGAAATGTACACACGAAACAACTAAAATTACACTGCTTGGGATCTAACTTAAATTAACAGAATATAATGAATAAGGGGGCTATTCTTTATTAATTACGCAGCAAAGTATCATCACGGCCAATTTTTTATAGGATGATAATTTCATAATGTAAGTTGAAAATTAGCCATTGGTATTATATAATAAAGTAATATTATTCATAAATTGAATAACACCCTTATTGTGTTATTAATAAAATAATCTAAAATACTATGGGTTCCGTACAGTTCATAAATAATTGAGCAAATAAAATACTGATAGCCGAGTAAAACCTCTTTTTTTGTAACGCAGGACTTACTGATTTTCAAATTCGATATACCTAACTGTATGTTAACTTTGAGAATTGGGACTGTCTACTATGGCGCGAATTAAAAGCGTGCGAATGCGAAACAAAGGTTTACAAAAATCTCAAATATAACAGAGAACGAAACTAAACCATAATCGGACGGAACAATGGACGAAAATAATAAAGTAATAACACATTAAACATGGAAACCGGGCTGGCATAATTATAATTTGAGTATGCGTTAGAATTTGCAGTGGAAAAGGTGAAATTCTGTGATATTTGAAGTTATGTCGGCCAAATGAAGGTACATAATATGTATGAACCTACTTAAATAAAAAAAAATTATTAAGTTACACTGTGGTCAGTTTAAATTTTAGATCTTTTATTCATATATTTTCTTAGTATATACATCTTACTGTACGTTCTTGCAGGATAACCTTAAATTATTTCGCACAATCGGCAACAAAAGTTTCAAAAAGAACATCGAAGACGTAGATATTCAGTTCACACATTACTGATTACATTACTAAAGTTATGTTTATGTACCTACCTATTTGCCCTTTCACACAGATACCTAGGTATTAGAATCTAGGTTTGTGACCAATCATGTTACCAGCCTGGGGAAAATAGTGTTTTACGTCATGGGCTTCATCGCAAGGAATTCCTAGTAATTCCCTGTGAAAGGGGGATTTAATGCCCAAGTTGATAATCAGCTTTATCCACGATGATAACATTTTTTCAGAGAAAATTAAAAGAAAATCTATGTAGTCAGTTTCGCAACATTTGTTTTTTTCGCCTTCTGAACAGAGTTCTGTTCAGAAAGCGAAAAAAATAGATCGGTATAATGCTAACAAACCTCTGCAGAGGTTTGTTCGCACTATACCGATCTCCTTGGTCAACATTTTCACACATAAACCTAAGCTTTGAATTTAAAAATTGAAAATATGTTCAAAATTTTTCACTCGGAAGAACATGGTTTATTCGATTTGTTTGAATTTCGTAAATTCTTCATTCTCATAATGCCAGGTTAATTCGACTTGAGTAGGTCGAACGGAAAGAATAGTTTATGTACCTATAATTTACCCTTTCCATTGTCAATTGCACATTATATTGCAGAAGTACCACTCATGTCATGATGTGAATAAATATCCGTATAATTAGTTATCTGTGCGAAAGAGCATCAGCTACAAGTGGTACGAATAATCGTTATTTTTAATAATTTAAAGATCTTAAAGCTAAATACTTAACTAATTAAAATGTACCGAAGTAGTAAAAGATATACATAATACAATGTCACCTGTGTAGATTTATCATTATTATTATGAAAACCAATAATTTATTATTAGGGAGTAACAATAAACATTATGATTACATATTAGAAACAAATTAGAACTAATTTCAATTGAAACAATTGAGCTGACTGCAAACTGTTGCAAACAACCTAGAGGTAGCGTTTCCAAGATACTGGTTACGATGATTTCTGAAGTCGAATATTTGCTTTATGTTGGTATTCGATATTTACAATATTATGACAGTACCAACCTAATGATTGTTCAGGCAATAGTTTTCAGGACCCACGAAAAAAAATCATGTTGGCTATTTATTATTGATATTAAAAATGTCTGGCCAGTGATATCCTTTCATAACGACTATTCACACCACGATAGATAGAAAATATTACCTACAGCTTAGCTACATATTATTAAATATAAGTTACAGTAGATTGCTTTGGTCGTATAGATTTTAGAGCATAATGATGGGGTATTATTAGGTAAAATGTTTGTTTTTTATAAGATTACACTAGTTTCTATATTTATTTATAGTTTTTTTCTATAGTTTCGCTTCACAATTATCATTTAGTAAACAAGAATAATTTAAACTTACAAAACGAAAGAACATACGCGAATATCGTATTAGATAACGATATCGAATGTTTCGATAAAAAAAAGGAATTGGGGAGATAACTATTTTTTTATCAAGATTAGAATAGGTTAATAAGTACCTAAAGATAAACTTAAGTATTCTGGTAAAATACTTGTGCACACGTAGTTCCATATTTTAAACCTTTTCAAAAAAGAGTTTTAAAATTTTGAACGTAGGTACTGCGTAGGTACTTATACCATTTATTATCATAATACCCCATCCAATGAATATCAAAAGTTTGTGCTAGAAATTATTGTGCTCAAAAGATTAAAAAAATGTATGTACAGATAAAACAGGGCACAACTACAAGGTACAAGACGTAAAATGGCAGTTATAGGTGTTTCAGACCGATATCGCAGCTTCGATATGATTATAGCCGCTATGGTGTAGAGACCCTTTGAGTTACTGTAGATTTAGGTAGGTTGTGTGACCGTATTGGCAGTTTGATTTTGACACATTTTATATAATTAAAAGTCAAAATTCAACCATCAATAAGCTAAACCAGAGACGTAGTCGAATCTAGCCCACAATTTACCATTTTAAACTTGCGTAAAACTATCCAAGGGTTCTTTGAAAAATTTTAAACTCTTAAATCAATTTCCGTTTGCCTCTTACACTAAGCTCACGAATTACAATCTAACACCAACATAATAGCTATCGCTACGGATATTTTCCCCAATGATAAAAAATTGAGCCTTAACTCGGCATATACAAGGATCAAACTTGAAATAAATATCTTAAACGATAGCTATATTAAATTTTGAACGCTCAGAAAGAGTTATTCATTGATTTTTGGTCTCTTTCTATCGCATACTAACCTCTATTTCATGCATCAAATTGGTCTTTATGTCCAACTGATACGTCAAGTCAAAGTCAACGTAAAAAATGCGAAAGTAGACTCAACTATAGGTATGTCAGCTGATTCCCTCAATGACCAAAACTCTTTCTATCGCGTTCGGACAGATTGCTAAAAAAGTTACAATAATTATTAATGTAATTAATAAGCGTAATAGATCAAAAACATTTATTTGTTTTTTCATTCCCTTATTATTTTCCACGTAAGTTAAGTATTGACTAAACTTAAACCACTGGATTTGGTTACCATATTTCATCGGGTAAAATTAGGAGAGAAAATGTTATATACACGATGTAATTATAATATTTTATGATGAATATTGTAGTGAAAAATCAAGTTGGGTTTTATAAAACTTCGTTTGCCTTTTTTATTTGTTTATTACATAGGCTGATGGTGGTGTATCAGTGTATTACAATTTACAATATAATTTCCACACAAGGAAAGACAACTTTAAACATTTGTTAATATTTATATCTGAAGTTTGTTTATGTAAATGTTGCATATCCTCTGAAAGAAACGCGAACAAATTAAATTCTTTCTGGAGAATTTCGATAATGTCGTATCAATACCATTAAAGATACTACAACATTTATCGCAAGCGATAAATTATCGAAGCCTCCGAAAATTGCGACTCATCGACCTACGTATTTACACATTAAAAACGTATAATCCGTGTAAAATTTATAATATTTTATCTTCTGTTAACTTAAAACGGCGTACTTATTTCTACCGACGTAGCAGTACAACAACGTTACGATGCACGTCCGACGTCAACGTCTTAGTACAATTAAGTTAAAACGGAACGAGGCGTAGACATCATGCTATATCGAAGACATTATGCTACGTCGTAGCTATTATGCTACACCGTACAGTGCTACGATATATAGATCATACCATGAAGACGTATTGCAACAGCGACATAATCCTATGGCTTCGTAGCTATTTTGCTACATCGTAGTTACCCATCTATGATGTAGCATTAATGCTAAGGCGTAGACATCCAGCTACGACGACGTAGACATGCTGTAGGTATCGTAGTCGTTTTGCTGCAGCACGCGTAGATTATATGCTCAGGGTTGGCATGATTAAAACAAATGGTTTTAAAACACATGTTTAAAACAATGTTTAAAACAGTTTGATTTTAAACCGTGTTTTTTATCACACGTTTAAAAACACAGATTAAAACAAGTTTTAAACATTGTATAAAACGATGAGAAAAAAACAAGCTTTAAAACTACTTTTCATTGCGAATGAATGATATAAAATGAAAGTAATATTTTTTTGATAAGTTATTTATTCAGTCAAACAAAGATCTAAGTACCTACCAAGTACCAGGATTTATATGGGTAATGGGATAAGATAACACGTATTTTTGAAACATGCATTAGATAGTATAGAATATTAAAAATTTCAATTTAAAATCAATCAAAAACAAAATTATAACAAACAAAATTACCTATATTTAATAAACATTATAAAATCAAAATTGTTTGTCATGTCATGTCAGTCAGGAGAGAGAGTAAGACAATATGACAAGATCAAGATAACAATTATTTTTTCTTTTCCTTATTAAGGTATTTAAAAACTGTAACAAGTTTTGCAGCTTTCTCTGTACCCAGTTTATTTCGTACGTCAGAATGAATAAATCCAAATGTTGAAAACAGTCTTTCAATTCCAGCACTTGAAGCTACAGCAGTGTGAAGCTGAGCCACTAAGTTCATTGTTTGACCATTAATTTGTTTTTTTAATGACTGCCACCATTCGAGAGGTCCGACCTGATTTACTACATGATCTTCAAATAGAAAGTTATGAAAGGGATCTGTCATTGCCCTGTATTTAACAACATAGGGCATCGCCTCTTTGTGATAAGCTTCTATAAATAATAAAGCCTCAGAAATATCTTCACTCGTGAGTTTTTCACCCCTGTACTTAGGATGTAGTAAGTTTGCTGCAAAATGAGCTGGAGACATTGCCATTTCATAACGAGCTTTGAACTTCCTTAAATCATCCAATGAATACTCGGTCTCACGCAGTCGTACATTCTCTCCCTCAAACATATTTTTAAGCTCTATCCATGCTTCAGTCACTTCGCCAATACAGCAGGATGTCTTTTGGGAGATGTCAAGTGTAACTGCGATGTTTTCCAGTTTTTTGTAGAGAGCCTGGACTTGTTGCTTCAGCGCCATGTCATTTACTTTCAATGAAATTGACAGATCTATAGCAGTTGAATGATTTAAGCATATATCTGACATTATATGCCAATTTTCTAATAACACTTTTAAGCAGTCAGCCTCTGTGTTCCACCGTACCTGTTGTGGTATAACAATTGCTTTTCCACCAGCTTCTTTATATTTGGCAGATGCAAAGTGAGTGTATTTAGAAGGTTTAATATGTGTGATGAACAGCCGTATGTAAGTATATCCTCGTGAGAAGCTAGTTCTTCCTGTTGGGCTAAATCTCGTCTCATACGGCTCATATTTGCTGCGTTGTCTTTCACTACACTTCGCACCGTACATTTGTAAGTTTCACATTGTTTTATTGCCGCAGTAGTAACTTTAACCAAGTAGTCAGCTGTATGGCTTTCGGCTCCTGTGTCTATTGTATCAATTAAATGAGTTGAGTCTGTCAACACATCGGTAACACAGACGCAAACTATCGAGTCCTGCCTGACATTACTCCACCCATCAATTGCCAGATTAACAACTTTGTTTTTCAATTCATTTTTTACGGCTTCTTGAGTCGAGTTGTAGACTTCGTCGAGTAGCTTGCTAGCAATTTGTTTGCGGTTTGGAGGTTTATATCCTGGGCGTAAAATTTCTATTAATTTCAGTAACTCTGGGTGTTCTACGTGGTTAAAAGGCGTGTTAGTAGCAAACATATAACGAGATAATTGTAAATCAATTTTCTTCTTATCTTCTTGACTTGTAGCAATAATAAATCTTTTCATTGAAATGTTCACGCTCGCGCTGCTGCTGGTACTGGCATTTTTAGATTGAAGAGTAGTAACAGAAGATGTGGGTGTAGCAGAAGAATTATCTGAAGATCGGGAAGAACCAGCATCACTCAACAACTCCTCCTCCACGTCCCTGTCCGCGTCAAGATTTGCGTCAGTGTTAGAACCGGTGGTGGTGCTACATTGCTGGAAGTGTGCCTCCATTCTTTTCACAAGTCCAACTAGTTCTTACTTACATTTTCTGCAACGCACCCTATTGGTCTTCAGTGTGGTATTTTCTTGGGGGATCGATGTGAATTGTTCCCAAATTGCATGCTTTTTGCGTCCTGGAGTTGACATTTTTATGAGGTGTTATCAGTCGCAGAATTAATAATGAAATGAAATGTGAGAAAGAAAGGCACTCGTATTTATAGAATTCATATTAAGTAATTCCCCGCCGGTAAAGTCCCGTTAGGAAAGTCCCTAATGGATGGCTGTCGAATGGAATAGTGGTTATTTTATTCCCCTCATTTAAATATAAATATTAGGGATGGGCCTAACTTCGGCATTCTTCCGAAATTCGGTTGAAATGCCGAACATTCGGTATAAGAAAAGAGTGAAATAGTTGCACAATTTTGATTTTAAGATTAATAAAACATAAAAAAAAATCAAATCTGTCATACTCACTCATACCTGATTAAATAAATAAGCCTTTTACATAATTTAAAATCATAGTAGGTAATTTATTTATTAATCAAGTAACTAACTGTCATTATCAGTTTCCTTTTTCGACATTTGAATCTTAAGTTTTAGAATTAAAAAATCAAATTCAATAAGTTCTTATTAAATTAGGAAGTCTTATGATTTGAATCAAATAAACTTTTTTTTTAACTTAAAATTCAATATATTAATTACTTATAGGTATATTTTATTGTTGTTTGTTAGTTGTTACCATATAAGTGCAGAATAAAAACCGAACTTCGGCATTTTTTATTTTTACCGAATGTTCGGCCGAAATTCGTATTCGGTTCAAACCACATTCGGCCCATCACTAATTAATAAATATTGGGGGTGCCCCTATTCATAGAATAGAATTTATAGTTTATAGGTATTTCCCCGCCGGTATAGTCCTGCTAGGAAACATTTAGGGTGAATGTAAATCGTTTAGTAGTGATTAGAGATACGTAACATAAAATAAATGTTTATCCATTGATCGTTTTTTTTTTTGTCAATATTTATTTTACTATAGAAAATTTGAAAAGTCAAAAGATCTAGTCTGGAAATGAAACATTATAGGTCGAATTAATTTAAAATAATGCCCTAAACTAAAAAGGACAAAAAAAACAAAAAAAACAAAACAAACACTTGTTTAAAACAATTTGAACTGTTTGTTTTATAAAATTTAAAAAAAACTGTTTTTTTTCCAACCCTGTATATGCTACGGCGTAGACATACAGCTACGATGTACACATCATACTGTAGGTATCATAGACGTGTTGCTACAGAGCGCGTAGGTAGTCTGCTACGGCGTAGACATCCAGCTACGATGTAGACATCATGCTGTATGTATCGTAGACGTGTTGCTACAGCGCGCGTAGGTAGTATGCTATGAACGGCGTAGACATCCAGCTTCGACGACGTACACATGCTGTAGGTATCGTAGACGTGTTGCTACAGCGCGCGTAGGTAATATGCTACGGCGTAGACATACTACAATGTAGACATCGTGCTACGACGTAGGGCGTAGGAATAACCTAGATAGACTTACGAAATTTTCTTTATGATTTGTCCACCCATATTCAATTAGTTATGTATGTATGATGAAAAAAAATTCAAAAAATTTTTTTTTACTGAAATATCTACAATATTTTTCATTCCTGCAGTGCTGTTACTATTTTAGATAGTGATAGTAATTCAGTTGGCACAAAACCTTAACTATATTTACCTAACTATAGTGTTAAAATATTGCCATACTGTTTTAACGAACGAAAAAAGGAATGGCAACATTTTCCGGAACTAATTCAGGATTTGTGCCATCAGAATCCAATATTGAATGCCCAAAACAATATACAAAGTCAATATTAAATTACCAAACTAATACGTAATGAAATACTTTTTACATCCCGTTATGACCCCTCCTGACCCTTTACATCAAACACTTTCCCTTCTAGCTTAGGGTCACCGTACACCTTATCATCATACTCGGCTTCCTTCCCGCTGGTAACGGCTTCGATTCCCGGCCCGTACAGCTTGACGCAGAGGATTTCCTTGTAGTTTTCTAAGGCTAATGCTAGTATGGAACCGCCTAGCAGTACTTCGCATGAGGTTATCCGCTCTGGTGGAGTGAATACTGCTATCAGCTTACCTGCGAAGGAGAATGTGGAATTATTTATTTATTTATTTTATTTGGGTTATAATCAAATAAATTATGGTCATAGCGATAAGGTTGCCCTTTATACTTTAAGCGTGTTTGTTTGTAATTTTTTCTTTCTTTGTGTGGTATAATAAAGTATTTTCATCTATTTATTCCATCTATAATGCTGAAAAATACACAAAGCATCATCTAGCCCCAAGCTAAGCAGAGCTTGTGTTACTTTAACCTTATCAAACATTACATTACACGTTATTATGCGGGGATTCCCGGATTTCGGGATTTTAAACTTTCCGTACCTCAATAACTATAAGGCCTATAGTTTTGAAATTCATACATATTATTTTATTTTATTTTATTGATTACACAAAATCCACAGCTCTCTTAAATAAAACAAATTTAACTTAAAAATATCTCTTACAGCCAATAACAGGATTTACATTTTATAAATTTTAAAACTTTACGACGACAGTCACCAAAAGTCGATCAGATTTTTTTAGAAAAAGAATAGAAAGACAAACAAAATTATACTTGATACTAAAATAACTTATTGAACAAAAGGAACATACTACTTACATTAACTTATTATGCCAATAAAATATATAGGTACACTATGCATATTTTTATACTAATATTAAAAAGATTTGGATACAGTTTAGAAAAATAATAAATAAAAATATTAATTAAGTATCTTTCTTAAAAATAAAAAAAATAAAAAGGGGAGAAAATGTTTTACATAGAAATGATTGATTATGATTACACAAAAACCATAAATTAGAACAGCTAAATACTATGAGACTTTAATCTTATCAGAGAGTAATTGCAAAAGATCACGCTTAAATGATATTTTACTACTAGAGAAAATATCCAATGAATTAAATCTAATATTAAATGTTCTTTGAAGCCGGTTGACTGGTGAATAACGTGCATAATTCGTTTGAGTTTTCATAACGGCGAACAATTTTGAACCCGTGTGTCTAGTCCTAGTCCGTGGTGTATTCAGGCGTAATAATTTGGAACACAATTCTTGAGATTCAATATACCCATTACATATCCCGTGCAAGAATGACATATCAGCGATCACTCTTCTATCTTCGAGAGTCATTAAACGATGATGACCACAAGCTGCTTGGTAGTCATCAAACCTCGTATAGCATCTATAGTTAAGGTTCCTTATAAACTTGCTTTGAATACTCTCCAGATTCTGTATATAGGTAATATAATGTGGGCTCCATATAATTGAACAATACTCTAAAATACTCCTTACATAGGAGTAGTATAACATTTTAACACATCCTATATCGGAGAAAGGTCGGCTTACCCGTAGAATGAACCCAAGATTTTTGTAGGCTTTATTGACTATAGCATCTATATGTTCCGAAAACAACAATTTTGAGTCCATAATGACTCCAAGGTCCCTTATTGAGTTGACTTTGCTTAAAGTGCAGTTATTAATTCGGTAGCTAAAATCAATGGGGCATACTTTTCTGGAAAAAGATATAGTTGAGCACTTGTTAATATTAACGTCAATACGATTTTCAACGTAAAATTGACCTAATTTATCAATATCCTTCTGAAGGTTTTCACAATCTTGTCTGTTAGTTATCTTCATATATATCTTTGTATCATCAGCAAACATTAAGTACCTAGCAGATTTAAAGCATTTACCCACGTCATAAAGATACGCTGAATACAGGAGCGGACCCAGAACGGAGCCCTGCGGCACCCCAGATGGTATTTCTATAAAGTCTGAACAATATCCTCCTACTACAACCGCCTGAGACCGGTTGCGCAGGTATGATTCCATCCACCTCAACAGGTTGCCTCGTATACCGAGTTGACAGAGTTTGTGCAGAAGTATGATGTGATCTACACGATCGAACGCCTTCTCAAAGTCCGTGTAGATCACATCAACCTGTGAGCCACCGTCCATACCGTTAGCTACATAATCGATAAACTCTCCTAAGTTAGTTGCAGTTGACCTTCCTTTGATGAAACCATGCTGCTCAGTTGGAATGCACATAGATATAGCAGGATATATGTGAGCATGAACTACCCTTTCAAACAATTTGCTTAAAATATTAAGTATAGATATAGGTCGGTAGTTTTCAATAGATGTCTTGAGACCCTTTTTATGAATTGGTACAATGTGCGCTCTCTTCCAGATATTAGGAAAGTAACCATGCTCTAAACATCTATTGAAAATCATCCCTATAGGAACGGACAAAACGTCTGCACATTTGACAAAAAACAAGGGTGGGATCTTGTCACTACCGGCCCCTTTAGTTGTATCAATGCTCATAATGAGTTTAATTATATAGTTTTTGTCTACTACTATGTCGTTAATATTATTCAAATTTAGGCTATCGTTAATAGGATCGAGATTATATACATTTAATGGCTCAGTAAAGTTCTTCTCAAAAAATTCATTGAACGCATTGCAGATTTCGCTTGGAGAACTGAGTGTCGACTTATTGAACGTCATCTGCTGGGGGTAACATGAATTGTTGTGTCTTTTTGATTTAATGTAAGACCAAAAGAATTTAGGTTGAACTTTTATCTTTTGTTGTGAGTAGTCCAAGTATGACTTAAAACATTCAGCCTGTAATACTTTTTGTCTTTGCCTTAACTCTGAGAATTCAGCATAATCGATGGGATTTTTATGAAGTTTCCAATTACGGTGAACTTTATATTTTTCTTTTATTAAATTTATGAGAGCCTTACTGTACCATATAGGATAAACATACGCACCGGAACAGCGAACTTGGGGTACAAAAGTCATTATTGTGTTATCTAAGATCTTATAAAACTTTATAATTACATTTTCTATATGACTCTCGTCCCTTATAAAAGACCAATCACATTCGCGCAAGAAGTCATTAATTTCATTGTAATTTGCTCGGCTAAATTGATGTTTTTTCCGTGATTGAGGCTTTAGGGGCGGAACCAGGATATCGGTGATTATAATAGAAAATGACGGATGTGCAGAATCCTCTTTAACAAGAGGAATCACTGATCTTGTTATGCTAACCGGCGTACTAGAAAATATCAAGTCCAAAGTGTTATTACTTTTGTTTAAGAGTTTATTGAACTGGGACAGTCCTATATAACCTGTTTGGGAGATTAAGCTGGCAGCTGCATTTTGCATGTCTACCGATCCCTTCTTCACGACTAACGGTTCATAAGTTTGCCAGTTTACACACGGTAAGTTAAAATCCCCAGCAATTAAAAAAATATCATCATGATGAGCATTACAGAACTGCGATAGAAAATCGATGAACGCCTGTGTTCTTGATGGAAGAAGCGAATTAGGGGGTATATACGTAAGTATAATATGCAGATTATTTGACGAACCAATTGCAGAAGATGGAATGGTCACAACCATACATTCCGGATCTTGTGTTTGCCATTCCAGCCTGACACGTGCCTGTAAGTGTGGGGCACACAAAATCATAAGACCTCCCCCTAACGTCGCTCGATCATTACGATAGACAATATACCTACTATCACACAATTCCGAGTTTAAAATACCATCACAGAGCCAGGACTCCGTTACAAGTATGACATCCCATTCTGACAATAATAAGTTGTTATAGAATTCTAGGGTCTTAGTCCGAAGCCCCCTAACATTTTGATAGAACATCTTTAGTTGTTTTTGTAAATCTAACATTGTACACAATATTTGTATTCGGGCACCCGAACACGGTATAATAGTAATTTAGTTATAAATATTAACCCGTGAGAAGGCGCGCCTAATGTTGTTACACGGATAGGCGCGCGTGAGCAAATTGCTCACACTACTTTAAATGCTTATATTTCTACAAAAATAGTATATTTTGGCTATAAATGGGTTCGTAATGAATAAAACAACATTTATTTAATACGTAAACAAGAGTTTTAATTATATCTTTGAAACAAAAATGTAACTTCTACCTTAAATAACAAATTAACTAATTTTGGATCTACTATCTTTGGCAGTCTTCAAAAAAATCACGATAAAAAAACTAAGTAAAAATTTCACTCTTCCATGAGTTCAGGACAAGTGTGCCTCTCGAAACACGTTGTACACATATATGTTATGTGCTCGGTGCAGAGTAATTTCTTGCATGAAGTGCATACTTTTTTCGATCGTCGCAGGAGTTGAAATATCGGCATCAGTTTCATCCGAAGATTGTTCCGTCTCAGTTAGTTGAGGACTGCAAATGACAGAACCATCACTTTCTATACTGTCAGCACGATTTTCTTCCCCATTCTCAAGATCTCCTAGCAAATCATCATCAGAATCCTCTTCCAACCACGAAGAAATTCGAAGGTTCTGTGCATTATTTAGATCGTCCATTTTTTATGTGTCTTGTAGCTGAAAACAAAATAAAATAGCATTAAAATATGACTTCAGAGTACTCACGTTTATAATAATCAATTTAATACAAATCAACAGAATAAAACACAAGAAAAACATAATAACAATATTTTGGTATGAATAAAAAATACTTACGTGGATGGGCGCGCGATGAGCAAATTGCCGCGCGATGGTGCGGGCCCTTCACAAGTGCTTCACTGCGCAGTCGCAGCGGGACTGAGCAGCGCTTGAGTTACGCGAGGGGAGAGGGGTTGAATAGTTAGGAAGGTACCTGGAGGCTCAGGATGCTATGAAGTCAGGATCACAAAAAACGCATGCAATCAATTTTAGTGTGAGCAAATTGCTCATAGCGCGCCTTCTCACGGGTTAAGGTTAAGTTATAATTTCGGATATTTTCTGTACCCTTTACGCGAAGTTTTTCATAATATTTATTATATTTATAATAGTTATTGAGGTTATTGTAAAATAATGTTAAAAGTGTAACAAATGTAAAAAGTAGACAATTTGTTTCTGCACCCTTTTGGAACAACAGCAATGTATAGCGTTTTGTTTGAAAGAAATGAATGTATGAGTGTATAATAGCAAATGAGATATAAACCATGTTTATATATATAACCAATCCATAAAAAGTGATGCAAAAGTTAAGTACATCAGAATAAAAACAAGTATAAACTAAATTTATACTAACCAAAAAGTTTGTCACGAATCCAAGTTCAAAATATAATATGTACACATACATACATAAAGTTAGGTAGCATAGGCAGTGCTTATGCATAAAAGTTAAACTATTTTCGCTAGGTCCGAGGTAGAGGCTATGAGAATCAGTGGAGAAGTTTCGTTTTTTCGAACAAAAATACGACAGTTTTTTGTCCATATAAATTTGTAGTTAACTTCCTTAGTCTTGAGTTTAGCAGAACTCAGTAATTGCTTATTGTCTTTGGTCAAATGCTCATTTATATAAACTTTGCTGGATTCTCCTCCGACTCCAATGTCTTTGGCGGTCACGTTCCGGGTTTTTCGAGCTGCTGCGATAATTTTGTCCTTGACAGCTCGCTGTCTCAGGCGAGCGACGATGGGACGCGCTCGCGAAGCGCTCTCAGCCCGCCGCGGCTGCACTCGATGAGCAAACTCCACGTCGGATGGCTCAATCAGTACACCGATATGCTGTGAAAGTCTTAATACAAGATCAGTAGCGAATTCATTTTTATCCTCTGGGATTCCGGCGATCTCTATATTTTGCAGTCTGGCCCATTGCTGCTGCTTAAGATGCTCTTCTTCCAGAGTCTTCACACGAGTTGAGCATACATTTAAACTTTCCTTGAGAGTTCTGTTTTCTTCTCTGAGGCATTTTATTTCAGTAGAAGTGTTGCTCAAGTGTTTTTTAAGATCTACTATTTCTTTCTTTAGGTCCTCGTACTGAGTACTGACGTAAGCAATTGAGTCCTGGAACTCAGTACACTGAACACTTATACCCTCAAGTTTACCTGAAACAGTTTTCTTGAGTGAACTTTCAATCATATTCTGGATCTCCTGCTTCATCTCGTTTCTCCAGATCACCCTTAACTTATCCTCAGTTATGTAGTCGGCTAAGGCAGCAGCGTGCGGCAAGGAGCTAGCAGCAGGGGACAAGTCGGCTGTAACGGATGCAGATGCGACTTTCAGATATTCCGCCTTTTTTCTTGTAGTTATATTAGAAAGATTCTGGCTATTTGAATCTTCATCGGGTTTAGACATATCTGTACGCACTGGCGTATTGGTGTTGCCAGTCTTTGGTTGCTTACTCTTGCACTCCACACATCTCCACTTTAGTTTTCCATCCTGGTTAAGTTTTCGGTAACGTTTCGGCGATAGGTCGGCACACTGTAGGTCATATTTTTGCTTACAACCGTGACAGTTCATGTATTCTCTGGTTACAATAGGTGAACTGCATCCATCGCAAATATTCATGACGCAAACGTACCTACAGGCCTTTGCGGACTCGTAAATGTACCTTATCCCAAGTGTTTCACGGCCGTTTATTGCTTGCAGTAGGTTTGAGGTGCACTGCTTACGTCACAGTGGACGCTCTGCGAGTTGTGGTAGGTCCGGGTCTAAGGAATGCACCGGCGATTTGCAAAATATTATTGCTAATTACTCACTGGTTTCTGGATGGAATTTTTTGTAACAAACTCGAGCGAAAAGACAGCACTTTCTACTTTATAATTGTAACAAAACAACTGTGAGAAACTTATTTTGAATGTAGGTTTTAGAAAAAACAACCGTAACAAAGGGACAGCGTGGCGACTTTGGTGACAGTCGACGACGAACGCGGGTGTATTATAGTTGAGGATATTTTCTAGTACATCACCAAACACGATTGGTGTAATTCCCCCCGATAGAAAAAAAATCACTAAGTAACCTCTAAATTAAACTTTAATTGATCGGTATGAATAGAAAAATATGTCCAACAGTGGACTAACATAGGCTGATGATGATGATGATGATGAATAGAAAAATGAATAAAATAACACAAAATGTATACCAAAAAATTGCAAACGTTATTAATTACGCAGTGCATCACCAGAAAATATTTTTATATGCCATACACAGATATTTTTATAAACATCTAAATATCTACAAAAACGTGGTCGGCTGCCTGCGCGCCGTCTCGCTCACACTCGCAGAGGGGCCGCAGAGAGTCATATCGGGAATCCTCGCCAAGATTTTTCAATTTGTAATACAATAAGAATAAATATTATTACCAGCATGCCACCAAGGGCAACTTCGTATCTTTTCCTAAACTAAATAGAATAAAACTATTACAGAGGCATTAAAAAAAAGCTTATGATAGGTATCACAAACTGGACGATGGATTTTTGAAAATTCCTTTGTTAAACAGAATAATAACATAAAGTATGTGGTGGCGCTAGTTTAGGTGCTGTATGCGCCTTAAGAATAAATATTCTTACCAGCATGGAGGTCCCAGAGCCTAACGGAAGGGTCCCTGCAGGTCTCGTCGGCGGACATCAGAACGCCCGCGGATTTCGCCAGGCGGAGCATTGTCGGCGCTGATATGTGCCCGCGCAGGGTTAGGCGGCAGTTTCCTGAAGAAAAGTTAATTTATACATATTCTTGATATCATCATCATAACCAGCCTATTCTAGTCCACTGCTGGACATAGGCCTCCCCTAATGAGCGCCATAGCGCTTGTCGCATCCAGCATCTGCCAGCAGTCTTTCGCAGATCGTCATCCCGCCTAGCCCGAGAGCGTCCTACACTACGTTTACCGAGTCGCGGTCTCACACACGTTACTTATAATTTATATACTTACTTTTACTTATATACTTATACGTTACATATAATTTCTAAATTGTTCTAGAACTTACCAGTGACCAGATCCCAGACCAGTATCCTGGTGTCAGCAAGACCAGATAGAACACACCCATCCGCGGAGCTGATAGCCAGGGCGACGGTGTCACACCCTGGCTTCCACTTCTTGAAGAGCGTGCCTGATTGAAGGTCGTACACTACTATGAAGTTAGGAGTCGGCTCGTCCAGCTCGCGTGAGACTACGCACACGTAGGATCCTGGGGATAATAAATAAAATAAACAAATAATACTGGAAATAGATACTTTATATTATATATAGAAAACGACCAGAGCACCCTGAACAAATATCTGCAGATCGTACAAATATTTGTCCCGAGGCGGGAATCGAACCCGCAACCTCCTGCGTCGCAGGCGGACCTTCGCCCACCGCGCCACAGAGGTCGTCTTGTATTTACTACGCTAGTATTTACAATTGTTTCAATTGTAAATACTAGTTCTAGTTAAGTTTCCTAATTGTAATTTTCTTTGTCAATAATAAAGTAATAATAGTAGTAATAATAGTTGCGTACACCCTACCATATAATGTAGGTTTTGAGACAACTTTTAGGGAGTCAATATACAAGTATTTACAGACTTACAGGTGGGTATCTCGAATTCCGAGGTGAACTTACTATAATGACTGGACTATAAAGGTTTTTTTGGCCATTATAAAAAAAGAATGCCGTAATTTATATAAAACTAGCGGACCTCGGCTTCGCACGAGTATTTGACTAAAATTGAATTTCTCATGCGGATCCCTAACTTTTTACAACACAACTTTTCTAAGTACTTCGAAAAGTAAACCTACCGAAATTTCGAAAACTGTTTTGAGATGAAGAAACTGATATCTTTCTGATAATTCCCCATTCGGTAAGGTCCTTTTGAAAATTATTGCCGGCACCATAAGATCGCATTATTTTGCAAAGAAACCAAGATATCTGAAGCACTACCTCTCGATAATCCAACTGGTCATGATCGTTGCCGCCCCGTCGTCGTAACCTTGCGCCTCTAGGCACGGTTCCTAGTTGCCTGGAAGAGATCGCTCTAAGCAATAAGGCCGCCCTTTATACTTCCTTTACTTAAAGCAATGGAAGCATGTCTGTTTGTAATGTTTTCTTTCTTTGTGTGGTAAGTATAAAGTATTTTCTATCTATCTATCTATGTAGTTTGCCTTAGGGATAATACGCCTCTGACTTAAACCTAATAATATTTAGTTTAATTTTTACTTTCATGAACAAAGTCAAAATAAATAAAATAAACAAAGATAAGCTAAATAATGATGCCATCTATGGCGCTCATTAGGGGAGGCCTATGTCCAGCAGTGGACTATTATAGGCTGGTGATGTATGATGTACGATGTAAGCTAAATACATTATATTGTAATTTTTGCAGTGCTCATGATTTTTTAGTTTACCCGGACTCAGTTGATAGTTGTAACCTATTCATAAGATCTTTATACAACATGAAAACAATAAAACATTTACACTAGTACAATGGGCGGCCTTAGCGCTTATTTATTTATTGAGGTAAACCACAGCGTTACAGTAAATATTAGAATAATTAAAATTTTGTTAACAATAAGCGATCTCTTTCAGGCAACCTTTGGAGGGACAGAATTATTTGAATTTAAGACAGGCAGGGGTAAGAAGAGACAGTTCTTAACCCTAAAAAGTGATGTCGTCTTCAGGCAACCTTTGATTGAAAAGAATTAATTAATTTAAGACAGGCAGGGTTTAATAAGTCGAACTTAAAGACAGTTTCGATCCTGAAATTGTCTTTATTTCTGAGGATATAGATCCCTTCATCATCATCATCAGCCCACACCAGTCCACGGCTGGACATAGCCCTCCCCTAAGATATCTTCTTGCAAAAGAGAAAATACTTACCCTCATATGTGATAGCAGCCTTGGATGTAATGAAGTCATGATGGGGTATTCTCAGGTCGTAGAGGAGTTTCCTCGAAGCCAACGACCAGACGAGCAGAGGGAATGGCTTTTGAGTCTCATCACCGCATACTAGGATCCTGTACATTGATGCTAGTTTAGTATCTTCATAAAAAAAATAACTATAAAAATTTAAAACATATTAGAATTACTATTAACAATTGAAATAATTGAGCTGACTGTTGCGAACAAACAGGTAGATCAACTGATCCATACATCAATACATAATGTTAATCGCTACGTGATGCTAAGTGTAAAACTTCAACATCACCAGCCTATAATAGTCCACTGCAGGACATAGGCCTCCCCTAATGAGCGTCATAGATGGCATCATTATCTGGGGGTTATTGCCCATAATCCCCAAGCTGGGCATGCAGGGTTGAGGATCGCAGTTCGGTGGAGTTGTTCTGCAGAGGGCGCTGCTGCCCGCCCCCGGTGTGTTTCTCTTAGTCGCCTCTTACGACACCCACGGGAAGAGTTGGGGTGGTGAAATTCTATGCCGGCACCACACGGCAGTGTAAAACTCAACGGAACAAATTTAACAATTTTTTTAATATATTTTATAGTCCCAAGATGTTACGAAGAGAAAAAAGTACCCGAGAAACCTTTATCCTGATTTGCGCGGGACCATATTTACCTCGGTTAAAGCGGCGAACAATAAAATTTTAATAAAAAATAACATCATAATTTAAATCTTACCTGCCATCTCCAGAAACCAGTAGCGAGTTCAGGAACCTATCCTCACCAGCCTTGAATGTCGTCACACAGTCCCCTGAAATTTAGAATTCACGTTTAGAACATCTGATACTAATATTTCTGGACCTCAAGGCCTCCCCAAATGAGCGCCATAGATGACATTATTCATCATTTGGGGGTTATTGCCACTAATTCCTACGCTGGGCATGCGGGTTGGGATCGCAGTTCGGTGTAGTTGTTCTGCAGAGGGCGCTGCTACCCGCCCCCCGCTGTGTCTCTCTCTTAGTCGCCTCTTACGACACCCACGGGAAGAGTGGGGTTGGTGGAATTCACCGCACGGCGTCACTCACCAGTGTCAATATTCATGAGGTTGACATACATCCGGTTCCTGGCCAGCGCGACCAGATGCTTCGGGTCGTGGAGGCCGTAGAACGGCATCTTCTGGTTCATCACTCCCTTCAGGGAGACTACGTAGGTACCCTGAGGACAACGCGACGGTTTACTTCACGGAAATCAAGATCAAAGTGCTTTGTCCTTTAGACCTTACAGGACTCTTGGACACGTCACAAAACACCAGTTACTTAAGTAGGTAATAAAAATAGAATCATCATCATCATCATCATCAGCCCATATTAGTTTACTGCTGGACATAGGCCTCCCCTAATGAGCGGCATAGCGCCCTGTCTTCAGCAAAAAAATAATAATAAATAAAATAGAATAATTATAAGATCTAGATTATAGAATCGGAGCTCGCGTCAGCATAGCACCACACATCTGTACTAGTGACTAATTAATTGACCCTTTGGATCAAAAAGCGGTGACTAGGTAGTTAAAAGAACACTAACCTGATCTAGATTATAGACGCGCAGCTCGCGCCGGCACAGCACCACACATCTGTACTCGTCTATCGGAGCTAAGTTGATGGGGTGGGTCACACCTACCAGCTTCCGCACTAGTTGACATCTAGAAAGATATAAGTTAATTGTAATAAATGCAGAAAAAATATATAAATAAAAATATGATTCTAGTGATGGGAACTAGATCACTAACAGAATACAATATTATTACATGTATACCTATGTACATATATGTATATTTTTATTATACACGGACGACCAGAAAACCCTGAACAAATACCTGCAGATCATACAAATATTGTGTGTGTATGTCCCGAGGCGGGAATCGAACCCACAACCTCCTGCGTCGCAGACATACCTTCGCTCACCGCGCCATAGAGGTCGTCAGATGATACACATATCGCTACTGCAGTTTTGTCCAGTGAACAGATAAAACATGGAAGCATTCCTTCAAGGAAAATACGCCCGCAACCTGACACAACATTGCAAACAAACCTACCTACTTGTCAAAACTACGTCGCTGATTTTGCAACAATTAGTTAAATCTCGGGAAGCACAGTTAAAAGTAGACTTTATTCTCTTGATTTGAGATTAAATTGTCGTGTAGGTCGCTTATGTCATTTTCTACACACACATGTCATTATCACAGCACACTTTGTGTTGGGTCATTTTATAGCGCAAGGAATTCTTCCATGTTTAACCGTTCACTGGTTTTAACAGTAAAAAGAATAGAAATCATTAGAAATTACCAAAAACTTACAATAATACAATACGCACGATCTTGAGATCGAACCCGTGTACCATAGACAAGTCTCGCTTCTCTATAACGTCCATAACCTTCCAGAAACTTACCTAGTAACATCCCAAACACAGATCTCCTCGCGCTCAGTAGAAACGGTAGCCACAAACCGCCCCCTAGCATCCAACCGCACGGTCTGGTCGTACGTCTTCAGGTCGAACCCCTCTACCATAGACAACTCTCGCTTCTCTCTAACGTCCATAACCTTCCAGAAATCTTCGTTCTCCGGGTAGAAGGTCGGCACTGGTGGGTCGTAGATGGTGTTCATCCAGTCTTGGACTATCTTTGTTTGGATTTCTAGTCCTGGTAATTATAAGAAATGTGTTGTTTATTAAGAATATATTTTTATATAAAGGTTTGCAATAGTCTGTAGTTAGCTCAATTGTTTCAATTGGGACAACCTAGTTTTTTTGAAAATATCCTATATCCTATGTTCATCAGGGAAAATTTAAGATTATAATGGTGAAAGATTTTTCAAATCGGTCTAGTTGGTTCGGCGCCAACAAATCTTTCTTCTTTATAATATTAGTATAAAATCATCACCAGCCTATAACAGTCCACTGCTGGACATAGGCCTCCCCTAATGAGCGCCATACATGGCATTATTTGGGGGTTATCGCCTATAATCCATAAGTATAAAAAAAACATATTATGCATTAGAATCAATGCGTGAAGCAAGCCGGGCGGGTCGTTCGTCTTAATAAAGAACGATTTACAAAAAAAATAGTATGGATTAACTCACCTTCCCGTTCCCGCTTCTCAATAACCGCCCGCAGAAAGCTGAAGAACTGCCTGTAATCATAATCCAGCACATAGCTATGCGCTTCAAACAGCTCTTTCAATATCTCAATATGCTCCGGCAGCGGATCTATATGGACCAAAGCCAGGTCTTCCAGGTAATGCGAGGTGTCGGTGGCTGCCAGCTTGTGGTAGATCCACTCGAGGCTGGTGAAGTAGAGCTGGTTGGAGAAGGTTTCAGGGTCTTCCTTGAAGATGTGGTAGTGCTGGTACGGCAGCTCGTCCAGTTTGCGGGTGTTGAAGCTGGGAAATGTTGTGGATTTAGAAATAAGGAGATAAACCATGGATGATGTGGGTAGTTATGAAAGTGGTTCGATTTTAAAAACTAAGAATTTTTGACATTGACTCTCGCGAAGTTCCGTGGCACATACGTCATCATCTATCACCCATGTTAGTCCACTGCTGGACATAGGCCTCCCCTAATGAGCGCCCTGTCTTCAGCTGACGCATCCAGCATCTGCCATTTCTCTAAATATAGCGTAGTAGTATTTAAATTATGTATATTGTCATAAACACATGGCTGTGCCTACTACTAGGCTTCACAATATAAATAAAATTGTATACGCTTCTACAATAAATTCCAAATGAGTTACAAAAATTGTCTAAGCATATTCTTTCGAAAAAAAATACTAAAATATCAGATTATTTAGACGATAAAAAGATTTGGGACGGGTTTTGCTCCAACTCGGAAACGATTAACCTAACAAGGTTTCTCGTTCGCTTCTTTACTTTACATAAAAAGATTGAAATAAACAAAAAAGTCAAAGTGATACTTTATTTCCCGGTTTCGCTTATGTAACCAGTATTTTGTGACTTGTCGAAATAATATTTGGCACAATGTTATATAAAGAGACGCCAATTCCAAAAACTTTTTTGGTTAGTTCGCTTTTATATTAAGCATGTGCATTCTTTTTCACTGCTTATATCTATATAACGCTGTTTTATATACATAAAAATTCACGTAGGTACAAGAGTTTTTTCGGTAATCAATAATCATAAAAAAAAACGTAGGTACTAGGTACTGATTCCGATTTTGTCATGCAATGGTGGAATTAACCCTTAACAGACACATTTAACAGGCACATAATTTTTTACAGTAATGAATCAGATAACACATAAATTTTTACGTGTCTATCTATGGTCAAAGAACGGTCGTGCGTGGTAAAAAGACAGTTGGTTTCTGTCTGCCCTATTAAGGGTTATGTTTGTGAGACACTTACCATTCATCGGAGAATTTGTTCTCTTGAGAGATAAGACGGCCCGCCATCTTTGGATCGTTCTCCGTAAACCACACACCCTGGAAGAAACAAGTGGTGTTGAAAGCTGACAGAGCTCACGATAGTTCTATCGCAGCGAGCTTTGCCATCCTGTGCGGCGAGCAAAGCAAGTCACAAACTTTTATGCAACGTGGCGAGCAGAGTGAGCCATATTGTCGGCTACTATAGCAGCGCTTGTAATTTGTTTTGTTTGTATCATTGTAGGTATATATTTGTATTTTGTGACGTGTCGAAGTCTCCTGTAAGCTCTAAAGAAAATAATGCAATTTGATTTTGGTTTTGAATCATTTCAGTATACGATAAGTTCTTATTTTATTATGTCCTCACGGCGTCGAGTTCCAAATAATTCTGATCCCCCTGATTAGTTTATCCGTTAAGGCTCCGGTGTTAGATGAATTTCCCATACAAACGTTATACCAAAACGATTTGTAATTTAAGCATATTTACACGCTATTATTTGTATGTACTGCTATTATTTGTATTAGAATAGTAAAAATAAGAGCGGTGATATGCTCAAACTATAAATCATTTTGATATTACTTTTGCATGGGAAATTCATCCGTAACCGGAGCCTTAACCAATTTCGTCTATAGGTAGGTCTATAGTAGGTAGGTATCTAAGACTCACCTCATAGTACTGCACGAGTTGTTCCCGCACCGGCGTCTCGCAATCAGCGAGATATCTCTCCGTAGCGACATTAGCGAGCGCCACGTCGCGCCATCTAGCGGCGCCGCGCGCCTCATACCGCAGCCAGGGCGCTAACAGCGCGGCCAACTGCGGCCAGAAGAGCGATGCTGGGGCCCACGGTACTATATGACAAGACAGATCGTTAGCTATCGTATGCGTCTAGTACGTCATAGCATTTTTATCAGAGCTTAGCGTCTTCCAAGTGACACTCATCATAGACGTAGCTATAATACCTATATAGCAATATACCTACTGTGCTACAATGTATATTATGGGAAGCTGAAACGATGTAATAATATACAGGGTATAGCGCGGTGTATGTACGCGACCAACGCGCGCTCAACGCAACGCCGAGCGCCCAATGTGTACCCTCTCTTAAAAGGAAAAGGATCTCCAACTCACAGTAAGTCTCCTCACTCCTGAACAGCTCATTATGCGCCAACATATCCAGTATCTCCGTGTCATCCAACCCTCGCCTGGAGGCCGTCAGCAGCGCTAGGCAAGCCTTAACCCTCTCAGCGCCTAGCGCCGCCTCAGTAGTCACCAGGATCTGCGCTAGTTGACCTTCCAGGTCCTCGCAGATGACCAGCTCCGGAGCGGTTTCCGGCTCGGATAGCTCGGTGAAGGTTTCCGCTGATAGGGAGATCTGCCATGCTAAGATCTGGAAGCAATATATAGAGGTCAGTAATCAATTGGATTACTCACAAATAATTCAGATATGGTAAACAGTAGACCAGTAAGTAAGTGCACGATCGAGGTCAAATTCTTGTAATATTTTTAAACGAAAATAAATCGAGCTACCTGTCATCATCTGTTAAGATCTGTAAACCATATACAACAGCCTGGAATCAAATAGTTCCCAAACAAAATAAGCCGTAGGTAGTCATAGATTTCGCTATTTTTTCGTTCTTTCTGAGGAACTAAATTAACCAATTCGAATATTAGACATAGTAAACAATAGAACAGTAAGTAAAATGTGCACGATACGTGTAACTAGTAATATTTATAAACGAATCTAAAACAAGCTACAAGTATTTGGTGGTATGTACATTCAAATAAAAATTGAGAAAAAGAACTGTATTGAAAGAAAGAAACTACATATGTATATAGATCCAAAACCTCAGTCGCATGCTGCAGCTAACAGAAGCTGCTTTCAGTCATACGTTTCCAACTGAAGCTTGCTTCCCAAAAACCAACCTTAGCGTACAGAGGTAAGGAGATAAGGGAAACTTCTGCACCGCCTTGCACGGATTACATGCTACAGTACTAGTTGGATCGTTTATACAATGGAATTGTTCCAACATTGGCACAAGGTCAACATCTCTTTCAGTCACGCGTTTCCAACTGAAGCTTGCTTCCCAAAAACCAACCTTAGCGTACAGCGGTAAGGGACACTTCTGCACCGCCTTCACAGCGGCCTCTGGCGGCGACCCGGCCCCAGTCTTGCTGTAGGTGGCAGCACAGGCATTCAGGACTGCTTTGGCCTCGTCAGCACCCACTGGAGGAGCTCGGACCACTTTGGGGCCATCTTCTGATGAGAGGACCGCCATGATGGCTGAGCTTGATGGCTCGTCGGTTTCTGTTGGCAGAGATATGAATTTATTCGTGATTCACTAGGCGCACTCAGAGCTGGTGCGAATATGAGGTTTTATTATTAGACTCCCTGATTTAATTAGACCTCTAAAGAAAGAAACTTAGACCATTTAAAACACACTGTTTGCTCCAAATACCCTTGTATTGTATGTAAATGTTTCGACTTTTTCAAGAAATATGAAACCTAGAGGATATCTCTTAAATTATTTTGTCATGTACAATACAAACCGACCAAATTTGACTTTATAGTTTTTTTATTTATTTATTTAGAAAACAGTATAACATCATTACAGGTTTTTTTAACCCCCAAGGCGATGGTACGTATAATGTAAGTAGGCAAATACAAAAACAATAGTTACTAATCTAAACATTTGGTTTCTATAACTACCTGTGCAATTTGTAGGAGTTTCGGTAGGTTATTGTAAAATATATCCACACTGTTCGCAGACAAGATATTGAGGAGATAGATAGCGTGACAGTGGGACAGTGGACCCGCATGCCCAGTGGGGATTATGAGGCCATAACCCCCAAATGATAAATAATGCCATCTATGACGCTCATTAGAGGCCTATCTCCAGCAGTGGATTAGGCTGATATTGTAAACCTTTCAACCGACCTTCAGTGACAGTGACAATCATCTTGACATTGTCGGGCAACCGCTCCGGCAGCCAGCGCGCTGCCCGCAGTGCGTCCGCGCCGACCACGCACAGCAGAACACTACGCTTGTGGCCTAGAGCCGCCAGTAGCTGGCGTAGGGCATGCGATAGTGACGACACATCCTGGGAACAAAGCGTTTAGATAGATATATATATATTACAAACTATGTCCGCTCTGCATGTTTAGTTAAGATTACTGTATATCTCTATATTCTTTTGAGAAATTTCTAAAACCGTGATATCAACATCAACATCACCAGCCTATAATAGTCCACTGCTGGACATAGGCCTCCCCTAATGAGCGCCATAGATGGCATCATTATTTGGGGGTTATTGCCCATAATCCCACGCTGGGCATGCGGGTTGGGGATCGCAGTTCGGTGTAGTTGTTCTGCAGAAGGCGCTGCTGCCCGCCCCCCGCTGTGTTTCCCTTAGTCGCCTCTTACGACACCCACGGGAAGAGTTGGGGTGGTGAAATTCTATGCCGGCACCACACGGCATCTATGCCGGCACCACACGGCACCGTGATATAGCATTTATTAAAAGAAATTATGACATTTTTATGATAAGTAGCATCTTAAATCCTAAATTCGGTTTATCAAGACACTAGAGTTCTCTAATATTACAATCCTAAAATAGTGGTTTCTAGTTTCTACCCCAGAGCTGGTAGCAGCTGGCTTGGGATAGTGACGACACATCCTGGGAATAAAGCGTTGTTTGTAGATTGTATTGTGTTTGTAGATGATGATTTACAATACAAGGTACTCACATTACGTCCTCTGTAAACAGTTCCATTGTGCAGCACATGGCATTGATCCACAATAGACTTCAGCAGCTGGTGGGAACTGCTAGAGTGGGATGTCAGGCCCACGAAACTGTGAACAATATACTGGTATAGGTGGACAGAAGTAGAGAGAAGACAAGAAAGTCAGACCTCCAACAAACAAAATGATATTTTTATTGCTTAAAACGAAGTGTAAGGTGAAGTACAAGGTGGTCAATGTTATGTTTTATGTGCTCATGTTTAAGACAGGAATAATCATAAATTAAGAAAGACGCAGAGTTTATACAAATACATACACTGTAGCAGCTTCCTCATAATATCTCTGCTGAATTAGGCAGAATCGTTCATATCAATAAATGGCAATATTAGTTTTCGAAAGTGAACTTCTTCCCTGTATATTAAAATATTGAACAATTCTGTTAGTTAATCGGCCTCTCGCGATAATAGTTCTGGACCTACTGCGGGAACTACCAGTAAAATGCTTTTTAAAGGTAAATAAATCAATTAGATATTTTGCAATCGTAAAGCTTTGCAAACTTTAAGCTTGGCAGAAGATTCAGTTTCGCAATCGAGAAGAGCGTTTATGCACAGATATTGGGCTTCAGTCTCAAGTTGAGCGTTACATCATTATCATCAGCCCACACATGTCCACTGCTGGACGTAGGCCTCATAAGCCCCATAACGTACATGCTTCGTTTTAAAGAAAGCTACAGCACAGACCCTACTCCACTAACTTCAAAGCCCAGTTACGTAGTGAAGTTCGTACCAGTCTTAAAAATCAGACGGCTAGTAAGTAGCCAGTGAAGTTCGTACCTGTCTCAAAATGAGACAGGTCACACATACCGGACAATAACCGCCAGGTCTTGGAGACAGGCCGGCGCGATGGTGACGGCCCGAGCGACCAGCGTGGCCTTCCCGCAGCCCGCGCCGCCGATCAGAGCCAGTGGCACGTTGCTTTCACCTGTTATGTATCTGGGAGAAACGCCAAAGGAACTGTTTACTGTTACTTTTGGTTTGGAAGCACAAAAGAACTGCGTTTTTGGTTTGGAAGTGTAAAAGTTTTTGTCATCAAGAGAAGGTTTGGCCACGCATCATATTTTCGTTAAAAATCTTTCTTGGTTCGCTCACGTTCCACCGAAAATCAAATTTATCGTACCATTAAAACATCCTTTGTATTAATAACAATAATAATGCTGGACAATCCACACAGCATCGCCTAGCCCCAAGCTAAGCAGAGCTTGTATTATGGGTACTAGATGACTGATATACATAATGTAATATACTAGCAGTCCGCCCTGGCTTCGTACGATTATTATTTAACAAAAATTTAAACAACTTAACTTTTTTCAAAATATTCTATAGCCTATGTTCATCGCGGACATTTAATGATTCTAATGCTAATTTTTCAAATCGGTCCATTAGTTTCGGAGCCTATTCAATTCAAACAAACAATTAAATCTTTCCTCTTTATAATAATAGTATACCTCTAAATATATGTTATTTACTTACGTCTTGAGATCGTTGAGCGTGACCTCCCGGTTTGAGGTGCATTGCGCTGCTTTCTGACAGAATGCAAGGTGCTCGTTCACTTCATCCAGCAAACTGGAAACAGATAATAAATAAATAAATTATAAATCATGCTGGACAATCCACACAGGATCACCTAGTCCCAAGCTAAGAGCTTCTGTTATGGGTTTTAGATGCCTGATCCATATTAAATAGATAGAAATGTTTATTATATTTATAACACCCTGAACAAATAATTAAAGAATATTGACTACGTTAAACCAACCACCCGACAAACCCAATGACTGAATGGAACTTCGTCTTCTGCCTGATTTTGGTATTGCGTAACGTCGTATTCCATTAGGCTCTAGACTAGACAGACCGCATTTCAACTGCGTCCACTAGTGGAAGAAGTGAGAAAGAAACCACTAGTACGGTACCTATACGAAAAGCTAAGCACAACATTTAGTTTCCATGCTATTGTTGGTGTGGAATGGAGCAACATAGCTATAAGGCCGCCCTCGAACTTCCTTTACTATAAGCATGTCTGTAATGTTTTCTTTCTTTGTGTGGTATAATAAAATATTTTCTATCTGGCCAAGCATTCACATCATTAGCCATCTATCGAGTAAAAGGCTTCATCTTGAACCTATTTACATTTTAGCTACCTACAAATTTCGTCCTCAAAGCTCACCTGGTAGGTATTTCTTATTTACATATATTAGCTACCTATAAATTTCGTCCTCAGAGCTCACCTGGTAGGTATTTCTTATTTACATATTAGCTACCTATAAATTTCGTCCTCAGAGCTCACCTGGTAGGTATTTCTTATCTACATATTAGCTAGCTATAAATTTCGAGCTCACCTGGTAGGTATTTCTTATCTACATATTAGCTATCTATAAATTTCGAGCTCACCTGGTAGGTAGGTATTTCTTTTTTACATATTAGCTAGCTATAAATTTCGAGCTCACCTGGTAGGTATTTCTTATTTACATTTTACCTATCTATAAATTTCGGGCTCACCTGGTAGGTATTTCTTTTTTACATATTAGCTAGCTATAAATTTCGAGCTCACCTGGTAGGTATTTCTTTTTTACATATTAGCTATATATAAATTTCGAGCTCACCTGGTAGGTATTTCTTTTTTACATATTAGATAGCTATAAATTTCGAGCTCACCTGGTAGGTATTTCTTTTTTACATATTAGCTATATATAAATTTCGAGCTCACCTGGTAGGTATTTCTTTTTTACATATTAGCTATATATAAATTTCGAGCTCACCTGGTAGGTATTTCTTTTTTACATATTAGCTAGCTATAAATTTCGAGCTCACCTGGTAGGTATTTCTTTTTTACATATTAGCTATATATAAATTTCAAGCTCACCTGGTAGGTATTTCTTTTTTACATATTAGCTAGCTATAAATTTCGAGCTCACCTGGTGGGGATCCCGTTGTACCCCGCGGGCGCGTGATGGTCCGCGACCAGCGCGTCCAGCAAGGCGTCCAGTCGCTCGCCCAGCGCGGCGCGCACGCCCGCGGTGTATTCCTCCTCCGCCGCGCCCGTGCTGGCGGCGGCGGGCCGCCCGCGGATGCTGGCGCGGATTATGTTGCGCTCGCTTAGGTGCATCTGACAATGGAGATTACTTTTTAATGTAATCAAATCACAAATATACTACCCTCCTTGTGAAAAGCAGTAACTAGAATTTTCGCGACAATTGTATGTGTTATTGCAAGTTATTTGAAGCAACTAAATTTAGCAAGGAAGGCAGTATAGTGCACATCAATTTAAAAGGTAAACCTGCAAGACAATATTTATATCGCCAATTGAAAAGATGGCAAGACGATATTTATATCGTCAATTTGAAAGATGGCAAGAGGATATTTATATCGTCTATTTGAAAGATGGCAAGACGATATTTATATCGTCAATTTAAAAAATGGCAAGACGATATTTACATATATCGTCAATTTAAAAAATGGCAAGACGATATTTACATATATCGTCAATTTAAAAAATGGCAAGACGATATTTATATCGTAAATTGGAAAGACGGCAAGACAATATTTATATCGTCTTGCCATCTTTTAAATTGATATTTTCATTCCGGTCCACTATGGATCCGTGCAGCAAAGGACAAGACTATATGGAAATCTTTAGAGGAGGCCATGTCGGAGGACAAGCTGACACAGACAAATCAACGTTTGCCGATTTAGAATAATAACAAACATAGAAAATAATAAGTAAGTATAAGGCATAGTTAAAAATACCCTGTAAAAACAAACAACAATAAAGGCTTATATTAGATAGTGCACATACCTACTACAACAACTAATTTTTGAAAACAATGGAG
>OZ007542.1:2206108-2332740 GCA_963931895.1 Eupithecia pulchellata | reverse complement strand
CCATTATATGAAATGTGTGTTGTGTGATAAAGTGCTACTGTGTGAACTCATTGCAATTATTGTCAGTACATAGCAAACATTGTTAATTATTTCAAATTCATAAACCAAATATACAGGTAGATGATCAAAAACCTAAAGGCGAATTGGGAAGAACAAGACTAACATGTTTTGTTCAATGACTTTTGCCGAATCGTAATTAAACACAACCCCTTTCAGTAACGCAATCCCTTTCTTTCTTTGGTACCTATGTGCGTCTGTAGTTACAAATATTTTTTTTTATCTATCTATATTCAATGTTTTTTTCTCAATAATCTATATATGAGCGCCATCTTTCTGCACCCAGAACTAAATGCTAGCGTCTTAACTCACCTGCTCCACCACAGTAGTGAGATAGGCATCGCAGGCCTCTTGGGCAGAGTCCGCACCAACACGTTCAGTGCCTTAGCCATCTCCCGCCGCCACCGCGCCGGCGCGCCGCGGACCAGTCGGTAGCACGGCGGCGTTCGTGCTAGCGTCTAGTGAATACCTGGAAAACAACAGTTAACTCATGAGATTTCTGTTACAATCAACGATTTTTTACAAACAAAATTCACAGCTCTTAGATCTGAATAATAACTACAATCCTACAAAACTTATAATGTAACCTACAGCTACAGCCATAACAGGGCTTACATTTTATGCAACGATTTTGACAGTATTTTTAAAGTTTTCGCTTGTTACCAAAATCATTCATTTAGGTACCATGACAAATTTAACTGACCAGCACTCGCATATACACATTGCGATTATTTATTTATAAGTTTTTAAAAATAAAGAATTATTATCTCATTGCGTTCATGCGCTTCTATATTAAGCTTCCATCTGAAGCAACTGAGCTCCCTATTCGTAAATTTAAACAGCACATAAACCAAATTATTAACTAGAAAATCTTTTACTCGATAGATCATCTAATCACATCAATGATTTTAATGCTTGGCCAGATGTCACTCTATTCCACACCGACAATAGCATGTAAGAAATTGAATGCTGTGCTCAGCTTAGATATACCTATATAATTTAAAATTATATATATATAAATAACTTTAAACTTATATTTAGAAAGGCCAAACAATCATGCGTATCAGTGATATATTTATGAACTGTGTGTTTCTTTTTCACTTCTTCCACTAGCGGACAAAAAGTTTAAGTGAAAAGGAAATCAAGGACACGTTATTTCTTATTTCAATATAATTTACTATATGAAATTTGACTTGTCTTTATGCTTATTATGTAAGCCTAAAGTCAAAATCAAAAATCAAAATCAAAGTGCTTTATTTCCTTTAGACCTTACAGGACTCTTGGACACGTCACAAAATACAAGTTCTTATTTAAGAAATAAAATGGGAAATAAAGTGATCACTTTGATTAATTGTTCAACATCAACAACATCACCAGCCTATAATAGTCCACTGCTGGACATAGGCCTCCCCTAATAACCCTAACCTAATAATTAATTGTTCACTTCAATCTTTTTTCTTAAAGAAAGAACTAAAGTTATTGGAATCTGCTTGAAAGCCAGCGGTATGTAGCAAGACTCACCATTTGTTCAAGAGCGCCTTATCATTGTCATCCTCCGCGGCCTCCAAGGCTGCCTTGAAGTCCGAACACTCCAGGGTGTGGGGCAGCAGCGGAGTCCCCAGCCCCGAGTTCAGGAACAGAACCGGGACTACTGCTCCGAGGTCCGACTGACCTGCGGATTATTTAAATATATTTTTAAAGGTTGCTATTAAACAAATTGTTTTTTCTACGGTACTTCCATTACAATCGGGATACGATTTCTACACTTACTTTATTTTTTTTGTATCCACCCATACCATCAGTAGATAAAAATATTTAGCTATTTTTTGGTGGAAACGGATCCCGGTATCGATGGATACAAGTTGGCGGGATCAGTGGCTAAGTCAATCTAAAATTACTTAAGTATGCTTAAAATTGTGAAAGTGTAGATGTACTTAGTTAATAATTAAGTATCCGCTTAATATTGTTGTAAAATTAATATTTTCAATTGTTTGCTCTACATGTCTCGTTCATATTCTGCACATAAGTTGTTGATTATTTTATGTTTTGTGCATAAACAAAATAAAATAAAAATAACATGTGATTCCGGGATCCGTGGAGTCAAACCCTCTGCATTATTTGTATTTCATTTCCGTCTTGCTTCGTAAAAGCTTCTGGTACCTAACTCAAAAATTACTCAAAAACCGATAAATTTTAAATTTCTTTTCTATTCTACTCTCAAGAGACCGGTGTCCTCAGGAGCACCAGTCACATAACACACCCACATAACACACCCGCTCTCACACACACTCATGGTGTCTCCTGTTGCCCTAACTGTTGCCTCAGGAGTTATTTTGTATTAAATTTTTCTTTTGTGTATATTTTAACGTTACCTTGATAAGTTTATATAATGAACCCATGGGAAGGTGGTCCCCACAATACAGGTTTACCCTAGTGTGGGGATCAATAATGTAATAATTTTAAGTCATATATTTTTCAATAAACGTTATTATTATTATTCTCCTTTCCTATCAGACAAAATGCTTTATTTCCTTTATACCTTACAGGAGTTTTGGACACGTCACAAAATAAATATACCTACATTACATGAGTTAAAGTCGGAAATAAACTAATCACATTATTTTTTTGTTCATGAAGCGAACAAGAAACCTTTGCTTTGTTAGGTAATAAAGAAAAAATGAAATAGAGAATTTTTGCAACTCACTTGGAGTTTTGTTGTAGAAGAGTAAATCTACATTGAAATATGCACTAATATGTACAGTGCGCATCACATATAAGTACCCCCCCTATCTCAATGTATGTGGGACACAATAGTTGTTATTGTTGGGAATTTCAGACTTTGAGTATTATGGAAGGGCGGTTCGATCCTAAGTGGCGGCGACGTGATAAATTTTTGCATGTGAAAATTTGTGATAATATGCCAGTTACAAGCGAATTAGAAGTAGTCGAAAGTATTTTGTAGACAAGGGGGATACTTAATTCTGACGCGCAATGTACCTTACCTCAGAGGCGGATTAAATGTGGAGAGCACTAGGCAAGCACCTCAGAAGCGCCTCTCTTTAAAGATTTTTTTTTACGAATTTCGAAATTTTGTGTAATCATCTCATTAAATATAGTATAAATATAGGGGTAGTTAGTTGGTGATGCAAGTTCAGCGACGCAGAGCAGGAAGCGATAATTCCACTGTTCGAGGGGGTGATATGAAAACGCACCAGTGGAGATCCGCTAGGTACTTAAATCGGAGGGTACCTTACTCTCCCTCCCCTCTGCTGCTCGAGCGGCAAGCGCCAGTGCAGGTCCGCCACGTGGGCGGATAGTTAAGTAACTCACGCGCTAGTTCAGCGACGCAGAGCACCGGGAAGCGATGATCCCTCTGCTGCTCGAGCGGCGAGCGCCAGTGCAGGTCCGCCACGTGGATCCGCCAGCCGAGCTTGCGCGCGCGCACACGCAGGCGCGCCGCGGCGCCATACTGGAGCGTGCCTTTCTCTGCGCTGCAGTCTGGGGAAAATACAGTAATCGTAACTTGCTGCTATACAACATCAACATCATCAGCCCACTGGACATAGGCCTCCCCTAATGAGCGCCATAGCGCCCTGTCTTCAGCTTGTCGCATCCAGCATCTGCAAGGAGTCTTTCGCAGATCGTCGATGGATGATGGTTAGTATATTTTTTATTATACCGCTCGGGACAAATATTTGTACGATCTGCAGATATTTGTTCGGAGTTCTGGTTGTTTTCTATATAATAATTAATATCTATTTTTTTTAATAATATTGTAATATGTATATCAATCAGTCATCTAGTACCCATAACACAAGCTCTGCTTAGCTTGGGGCTAGATGATGCTGTGTTGATTGTCCAGCATTGTTATTTATTTATATATTTATACATAGAAAACTACCAGAACATCCTAAACAAATATCTGCAGATCGTACAAATATTTGTCCCGAGGCGGGAATCGAAACCGCAACCGCTTGCGTCGCAGGCGGACCTTCGCCCACCGCGCCACAGAGGTCGGAAAGTAGGTTCTACCTTGTGAGTCCGCGGCGCAGACATAGATGATCATGGCGCGTCGTCTCCTGGGCCGCTGGCCCGCCACGCGGCCCAGCAGGCTGGCGCGGTGCTCCTCCGGCAGAGCGGCCACGCTGGCCGGCACTGGGGGCCCGCTGTCATCTTCCTTGGGGGTCGTGCAGGCGACGGGCGATGATAGGGAGATGGAATCTGTAATGTGACGTGAAATTAAAATGGGGTTTGGTGTGTAAGACATTCGAGGGCCTGTCCACTCGTCTCCACTGTCTCGTATATTACGAGTATAAGAAGTGATCCCAATACTTTTTAATTATATAGGTAGGTAATCCTTTATGTTTTTTGTAATGTAATATTTTCAATGTGCTTAATTTGTTTCTTTGTGTCTTTATCTAGTTCCCCCTGACTTACTTATATTATATATTATTTAATATTCGCATGCCCTAGATTTAGGCAAAACACATAATGGTGCTTACCATTCTACCATCTCTGTGACCCATGTTTACAAATAAAGGATTTGATTTGATTTAATTGAAACCGTTACAGGTTTTAAAGAGTCTCAAAAAACCTACAGAGTGATCAACCACGAAATTGCTTATTGAGCCACTTGGCTTATTAAAAACTGGCTCGATCCAACTACTTTGTATAATGAAGTCTGTATGGATATTAAAGTGCTGAGGCGAAAAGTAATTAGTGTAATAGCAAACACGGTATACTCTTGGGAAACGTAAGGTTATTAACATTTTATAGGTGAGTATCTGAGGATTCCAAAATACACACCATCTCACAGATATTGTGTGTGACACCTTGTTTTTGTTTTCTTGTTAGTTGTTGGATGTGAGTGCGTTATGTAAACAATTATTACCTCAGCGAAAATAAAGACAATTAATAATTAATTAGTTTTTTTCGTATAATTATAACGTGGTCCAACGCAAAAGACTGAAAGTTGTTTTAAAAACCATTATGTTGATTTTATCATATTATTATGTTACCAGATGGGTAGCATCTACGGCCAAGTCCTAGATTTACTTTATAGTATATACCATCGTCGTGTCATCATTTTGAAACACAGCACACTAAATTTTGGGTTTTGAACTTCAAAATTACACCAATATCTAAGAAATATTTTCGGATTACCACAGAAATTTCCGAAGACCGCGGCAAAATAAATAAAGAATCCCCAGACGGCTGGATCTAATTATTTGAAGTTGATACAACTGACAATTTAATTAATTTAATAGCATTTTGTAAGTTCGTAGACCTTTCAAAAGGAATACTTGGCCGATTTGCACCACGGTTCGAATCGCTTGTGGTGCGAAACGACTAAAGACCCGATTTATCATACTATTCTGGCTGACAAGCCTGACATACTATTATTTTACTTACATAGATCTACGGACTGTTAAATTCTACACTCTGAAACTAGCCTATGTCGCTGACAAAACCTGCCTGGTAGATTCGTCAGCGACAAGATCCATGTCGACTTCGCTGCTACCCGGTGATTCTGTCCACATTTCGGTTTGGGCAGGTATGGATGCTGGCGTTGACAGTGTTCTGCTGATTTCTGTTACCAAGACATCTGGTAACGAGACCAGAAGCCGGTGACGCGGTGAATTATGCGTTCCGTCGCACTAGACCGTACCAAAGCGAGCCTAGTGACTCATGCCTCAACCACTGACTCACCAGACACGCTCGATCCAACGGGCCGCTTCAGCTGCGGCCTGGCATCTCGCAGCGAGGCCGTCGGCTCCAGCAGGCGCGGCGCTGGCGGGGCCTGCTCCTCCGCGGTGGCGTCCACGGACGGCTTGGTGACGCGGTACGTGGCCGCGGATGCTGACCTGCGCGAACAGCAGTTCGACCTACGGTCAATGCTCGGGTTTACTACGGATGCTGGCTATTTACTAAACTAGGTGCATTACACTATAGTTAGATACGATAAATGTTTGTACTATCTGCAAATATTTGTTCATGGTGTTTTTATGTATAAATACTATCTATGTAGGTACTCGTATATCATTATGTACATCAGTTATCTAGTACCTATTTATAGTACCTAGTTCTGCTTAGCTTGGGGCTAGATAATGCTGTGGGATTTGTCTATCGTAGACGGCACGAGGACACATAAATGGTTAAGAGTTAGTATTTTAGTTAGAGATACCTAAATAAATAAAGCATTATTTATTTATTTTTATTTTCAGATGATTTGGAACGTGAAGTTCCGTGACGCGAGTTTTTTTTTTTGTAATTTGTTTAGGTAGCTGTTTATATATAGTTTTAAGACCATTGTAAATTGATATTTACTAAAGCTTCGACATATTATTTTTAACGTAATAAAATGATTCTATAAAGCTTTTGTTTTCTTTACGTAAATAAATTATGTCGAAAGACTTTAATAGTCTACAGATATTATTAAAATATTGACCGCAAATATTACTTTCGGCGATTTGTAAATTTTACCCATCAACCAAACGTGAGTTAACATTTTTGACAATTCCGTCGGCATTTTCTGGGCGTTACAATGTGCATTGAGCTTAGTGTGTCCAAGAAAAATCGGCGCGCCCTACAACCGCAGATACAAGGGCGGCGCCCGCCCTAGCTTCAACATGGTATTTTCATCGTTCATTCGAGATTTTAATTTATATCATAGGCTTTGCTCGGTAATTAGCAAACATTTCAAAAATAAAAAATTATACACACAAAGAAACGTTGGCTTTTATTTACTAAAATTTTCGTACGGGTCCCTAACTTTTTTGAAAATATTAGCCATGTTCATCAAGGATAATGTACAATTCTAATGGTGATTGATATTTTTCAAATCGGTCCAGTAGTAGTTTCCAGTCTATTCAATCCACAAACAAATCTTTCCTCTTTATAATATTGGTATACCTATAAACTTTACTATGTCAATAATTCAATAGAGAGTAAAGTTAATTAGTCAATAAAATACGTGTGATTGTCAAAACTGTTCTATGCAAAAAGGCTTATTTATTTATTTTAGGAAAACTTATGGCTAAACAAACAAGGAAATGAAATATGAATACTATAAAATATCAGATTATCTAGACGTCAAAAAAGACGGACGAGTTTTGCTCCGACTCGAAAACTAACAGTCTAACAAGGTAAAGGTTTCCTGTTCGCTTCTTTATTTTAGCTTAAAAAGATTGAAGTGAACAATGAATCAAAGTGATCACTTTATTTCCCAGTCATTCTTATGTGATTTATGTTTTGTGAGGTGTCCAAGAGTCCTGTAAGGACTAAAGGTATATTATAGTGTCCTATTTAGGTATTACGACGTTTTATAATTGTATGTATGTTAGGCTGTAAGGTACTTGTTGATATGGGCCCTAGATTCCATTGGGCTCAAAAGGTTTTTACCATCCTTAACTGTTGTTTTGAAACTTACGCGATCTGAACACATAATAATTAGTAATTAACGGGTATTTATCGTAACTATAAGTCATCTCGTGACCACGACAGAGTGCAAACCTGTTGAACGTCGAGAAAGGAAGAAGAAGAAAGGAAGAAGAAGAAACGCGATAAATACCCGTTAATTACTAATCATTACATCCTTAACTCTTCTTATGTTACCTGAAATAAATGATTTATTATTATTATGAAGGAAATAAAGCACTTTGATTTGATTTGTGTACATAGGTGTTATATAGCAATGCTTTAAGCTAGCGGGCTGTTTTGATTATGAATAAGGGGATAACCTGTACCGCTCAGTTATACTCTCGATATACCAAAGAAGGAATTTACTATTTTATAAGTCCTACGTAGAGGCCTCTACGCAAGTTGCTACGCGGTCGCTACGGATTTCGTAGTCTTGATTATTTATAATGAACTTTTTAGCTACCTTAGTTTGCTTGCAACAGTCTGCAGTAGACTAAACTCCAAAGTTTGTGAAGTACGAATTGACACAAAATATAGCCTATAGCCACAATGGCAATTCTAGGTCCCGACATTTTATGGACATAAAAGATGTTCAAAATGTTAAAAGGTAAAATGTAATGCATTTATGTAGGTATCTGTATAATAATAGTATTTTTCATTTGGGGGTTATTTTACCCATAATCCCCACGCTGGGCTTGATCCAAATGAGAAATATTGCCATCTACTCGTATGGCGCTCATTAGGGGAGGCTTTTGTCCAGCTGTGGACTTAAGGCTGATGATGATGATAATAATATTTTTTTAAATTATAATTTTTATATTAAATACGTCTTCTATTGACTATTTTACTTTACTCTATATTGAATTTATCGACATAGTAAAGTTTATAGGTTATTAAGTTATTATTTAATTCATTATACCTCCAAACATACAAGTACAGGATGTTCATAAAACAATAGAACGGACACAATACAGGGTAATTCCACGCTCTAAGCCGAACACACCCGAGGCGTGGCAGGGGGAGGGGCACTGACGTCACAGCGCCGTGACGTCACTGTGACGCGCGCCCCGACCTACTTACGCGTGAGCTTTGTTTTTCAGTCTCGTCTCTGTAGGTACAGCATTGATAGATTTGTTTGTTTATGCAATTTTTAATGCTCGTTTCTGGTCATTTTACTCGTTGGTATATCAGAATTATTCTATATCTGGTCATGAAACCCCGAGAGAATAGTGATCATGATGAATCTACTTAAAAGAAGATATGATGTGGGTACTTATTGATTTTTCTGCCCATAATCTACGCAATCGTTCTAACCATATTCTACAGTATTTTAAGTTTGTTGTTACTTATATAATATGTTGTTTAATAGAGAGAAAAAGTATATGTTTCGAAAATGTTATTCGAGTTTATTGCCATTTATTGAAAAGCCAGCACAAACACCGACACCCTTCAAAATGGCGCACAGCCCACGTGAAAACGCATTTGACGTAGGTTTTAATTCATTCGAACTCATTATTATTGCGATATTATTAGAATTTGATCGTTTTGAATTGTTTAATATAGGGTGTTCGTTCTGGCTAAAGAAATTTTTTCTTGTTTTGGATGGCGGGGATCTATTTTTATTTATTCATTTACCAGAATTACAGTTTGACTTTTGCGACTGATTTCACAAATGAAATTGAATTGAAATTTTGAAATTTTCACACGGATACCTATCTTAAAAATATTCTATCACTTTTTGTAGGTATTTATCAAGGATAATGTAAGATTCTAAGGCAAAATAATTTTTCAAATCGGTCCTAGTACTTGATCCGGCCACCAAACAACTGTTTCGGAGCCTAATCAATGCAAACAAACAATCAATTATTTCCTTTTTGTAATATTAGTACCTATAGGCAATACGGGCCAATACATTCATACGGGTGAAAACTTTAATAATGTAACTCAACGTGGTGTATCATTGTTTGTAAAAACTCACAATTTATGAAATATTTATTAAATACCCGTGCGAAGGCGGGTCGGACCGCTAGTTGCTAATTAAATTATGCGACGGAAGAAATTTCCTAAGAACTCCGGTATTAATGTTGAGCTTCTTCAATTTGTGAACAAATAATCGAAATGAAGAGAATCAATTAGCGCTTTATTTCTTATTTGATAAGATTTTTTTTTATTTGACTTCTATATGAACTTTTTTGTGAGCTTTTTGTTTATCTAGGTTCCTACCACAAGTTTTTTTTCAAAATACTTGACTCACACGAAATTTAAACAAATCGGATTTTGTCATAGAAGACATGTTTTCATATTTGAGTAGCACATAGGTAAGTATTTTCAAAAAAGCTTGTGGTAAGAACCCAAAAAAATAGGTACTATTCTAATACAAATAAAACCAGATAGTGAAAACATAGGGGAGGCCTTATGTCCAGCAGTAGACTATTATAGGCTGGCGATGATGATGATGACCTAGTTTAAACATGCTCAAATTACACATCATTTTAGTATAACGTTTGTGTGGGAAATTCATCCGCCCCCGGAGCATTATAATTTAGAAAATACATATTAATAATTCATATTTCCAAAAAAAAAAATTCTTTTTGTAGAGTGGGTACTTACTGAAGGATCAAAATACTTAAATATCTTCATATAATTATGTTAGTAAAATACAAACAACTCAAACAAGCGGATATGAGTCAAATCCTTTCAAACATAAGTTAAAGTTAGTAATTTGAGTATAAGTTTCAAGGAAAACCTTTGATGTGCCGAAGACGGCCGGTACCTGCGCGCACAGAAAGGAAATTAATTTAGCTAACTTTATCTTTGTAACGTACAAAATTTAATGATTCAATTCACACAACATCATCTAGCCACTAAGCAGAGCTTGTGTTATACTTATGGGTACCTACTAGATAACATACATAAAAGATCTTAATGGAAATATCTTTAGGAAAAAGTAAAGTGGATGGTTACAAGTGTTTTTATAACGTGAAAGAATATTTAGGAACCCTAAGTGTAATATAAACTTTAAATAAATAATCTATATTTTAATGACATTAATATGACTCAGAATATTTGCGCGCCTGCGTGCAGGCTGAATACAGTGACAAAATAGTTGACCTGACATTGTATATAATAATTATGTATTCTTGCAAATAAATGATTGATTTGATTTGATTTGACTAACAATACTTTATTACATTATACCTCTATAATACACTAGGCCCCGGCTTTGCATGGATATTTAACAAAAAATGAAGTTTTCCTATGGAACCCAAACTTTTTTGAAAATATTCTTTAGCCTATATTCATCACGGAAAAATTAGGATTCTAATTGTGAAGAATTTTTCAAATCGGTCCAGTAGTTTCGGAGCCTATTCAATTCAAACAAACAAACAATCAAATATTTCCTCTTTATATCATTAGTAAGCTTTGTCATATGTATGTATATAGATGACAAAGCTGGGAAATTCAGACAGAATCATCTAGCCTTAAACTAAGCAGAGCTTGTGTTATACTCGTACTTATGGGTATATACAATAGTATATAGACAACACATTATATATTTAGATGTCTTAAGGGTTTTGAGGTAGCTTTCAAAACCCTGATAGTCTCTCTTTTTTCTATCCTATTGCTCTGTATAAAGCGCTATCCATACATTTCCGGGTCAGGGCTATCCGTGTTCGAGTTGTGTGAACAAGTTCATACAATTTCCTGACGCCTGACACGGAGCTGTGTGAACAATTTGTACGTAACCGATTTTTTCCCCGTCCCTGACGGAACACGGCGCCGGGACGAGTTCCCGGAAATGTGTGGATAGCGCTTAAATATATCAACTGCTGCAGCTAATAAATTGAAATTTAAAATAATACATTGTATAAGAAGGTTACAAGAAGGAAAAAATTATTTGTAATTTGAGAATATTTCACCATGGCTTGCTATTATTTGTATTAGAAAGGTATTTATATAAGTTTCTCTCACAAGATTTTTTCAAAATACTTATCAACGCAAAGACAAAGAAAACATTTATCTTTTGATGTAAAAATGCAATTAGATTTAATTTAAATTCAGAAAAATGTTTATTTTATGGCAGGAACCTAGATGAATACAATTTGAATACAAATAATAGCAGACCATGATTATAATATGCTCAAATCACAAAACGAGTATTTTAAAAGAATCGTAGGTGTTAGTGTCCAGTCTTTTCCTATTTCTAGTATTTAAATTGATGAATAACATAATTTTTAGGGAATTGATTGTATATTCAATTAATTTATCAGTGGGCATCTTTTTTAGTTTAGCAATTGATAAGACTTTATAAGATTGGTTTTTCGATTTTGTTAGGTACTTGAATTTTTTTTGTTGTTATTACAACAAAATAGTGTATAGCGCACCCCTCGCACTTGGGGTAATCTTCACGAAATCAAATAAAATCCCAAAACGCGCAGTTTGTTCCCGTTAAAATCGAAATATTGGCCGAGGATCCCAAGAGACGCAAATGTACAGGGCCCTACGCATTTGCTCCCCTTGAAGTCGAGACCTTAGGTCCGTAGGGTACCGATCAACTCCGGGTTTATAAAAATTATTTATCTGAGACTGTTCGAAGCGACGACGTGACCCGAGAGCTGGTCAGTATCTGGCGCAGTGCATCAGCATTGCCATACAGCGAGGCACTGCAGCCAGCATCTTGGGGATACTTCCAACTGGTATTGATATAGATCAGTATAACTACCTGTAGTTTGTTTGCAACTGTCTGCAGTTAGCTCAATTGTTTTTACTGTAAATACTATCTAATTTGGTGCATACGTACTTGTATTTCTGGTAAATTCAAACACCAATAATAAAACTAAAGGTACGAGTTGGTAGCGGACGACACGAGGCAGCAGGGGCGAGGTGTCGTCGCTTCATGTCGCCACGACACGTCAATACGTCCTGTCGCTGCAGTCATGATTTAGACCAACTGCACGCGGCAACAGCAGATGGAATAGATGAAAGAAACTCTCGAAGTGTCTCTCGTGTGTTTAGCTACATATCTATATGTATTTTAATAATTATTGACATGTATCTAAATCACACTAAACTTAGATTTAGATAGGCCAAAAAAAACATTGTATTAGACACATAAGTTATATATGAATGTACTAGTGGCTTCTTGTTCACTTCTTCCACTAGTGGACAAAAAATTGAAGTGAAGAGAAATCAATAACATATTTTTTCTTTTTTATAATAATTATCTGTTTGAAATTTGACTTGTCTAAGTGCTTATTTTGTAAGCCTAAAGAAATAAAGTTATTGAATCTGAATCTGTCGTTGCTCCGACGTCAGCGGCACTACTGATCCGCGGTCGGGCGACGACACTAGCGTCTGCCGCTCGACACGTCGTCGTCGCTAGCTTCCTGTCGCTAACTACGAAGGGAATTTCATGGAAATGCATAGACACTAGAAGTGTCGCTGCGACACGTCGACCGCTGCTAACTCGTACCTTTAAGATATACCTAGTTATTTCATTTAATGCTAATGGCCTCTGCTAACTGCGCTTTGACAGCGTGCCAACGAGTGCGCGGGAGTTGACAGGTTAGCGTGACGCAGGAGTAGGTAGCTAGGTACGCACTAAGATCTTCTATTATCAATGTTACTTAGATGCACCCTCAGTCCAAAAAACTGTGGCATTGCCTATGAAAGTGTGCGGCAAAAAGCCGACGCATAGTCATCCATTTATATTGAATGGGACAGTCCAGACGCGACACAATCATTTTCATCTCAACGTAGCCAACTATTTTTAAATGTTATTGTAGCGAAATCGTAAAAAAAGATATTCACATAATTAGAAAGATAAATTTTACTATAAAAACTATCGTAGTTTGATGAATTCATTATGAATGTAAGCGGGTTATGAATGTATGTTCTTACAACATATAATAGGTTCGTAGTTAACCCGCTTACATTCATAATGAGTAGAAAGAAAAATGTTTATTTTAGCTGAAGACGGCGCTATGGCGCTCATTAGGAGAGGCCTATGTCCAGCAATGGGCTAATTTGGGCTAATGATGATTATTTGGCTCACACCAAAAAAAAAATACTACATTAGTGAAACAACCTACTTCTAACCTTCGTTTCTTTAGCATACGTTTCGTCAAAAAACAGGCTGCTCTACCCAATTAGCATATAGGCATAAATTATAATTACTGAACGTCGGAGAACAAAGGGTGACGCTGTTCCCACGTCCGTAGTATTCGATCTAGGTCATGCCCTACGTTCTAGGCCTAGCTGGGTTTTACCAGTTTTTGCGGCTTGAGCCTTATAGGTATTTTCTGAAATTCAGTTATTATATTATTATTATCATTAATTTATTATTAATGGTTTCGATTCCCGCCTCGGGACATGTATTTGTACGATCTGCAGATATTTGTTCAGGGCGTTCTGGTCGTTTTCTAAGTATAATATTCTATGTATAATAAAAAAAAATATCTATCTATGTAATATGTACCTATATCAGTCATCTAGTACCCATAACACAAGCTCCCTGCTTAGCTTGGGGCTAGATGATGCTGTGTGAATTGTCTGGCATTATTATTATTATTATATTCATTTATTGATGTGGTAATATACAGTTCTTATGACTTATTCGTATCGCTGGATTCTGCCACTTGGACGTACATTTTACATTCAATTCTTAATAAAATGAACATGCAAATAATCTAGTTATTTTAGACTAAATATATGTATCTCTGTTTTGTAAATGTATTCCTGTTATGTACTTCTCTGTTCTGTTTTATATGCATGACTATGAAGTTTCAGTTTCACTCTATGGTATAAAACAAAGTAGTTCCCGCTGTCTGTTTGTCCCTGTATGTATGTATCTTTAAAACTACGCAACTAGATTTTTATATACCTAATATTTTCTTAAATGAAAATAATTCTTTCCATACAAAGGTTGCCTAGAAGAGATCGCTTCTAAGCGATAAGGCCGCCCATTGTACTTGTCTTATGTAATGTCTTTTTTTTGTGTTCAATTTCTGGTGTACAATAAAGCATTTTTGATTTGATTTGATTTTATTTTCAATTCAGTAATTTTGGACGCCGACTGTACCTTTATGCACTCGTAGCTAGAATACAAATCTCCGGAGGAAGCCACCGCATTGTCTGCTCAATGAGGAAGGATTGAGGATGATTGCAAAGGAAACTATATTCAATTTTCCTGTTAATAAGTTGTCTTTTACTTTGGCATAAGAAACACGATGTTTACCGCGTGAAGAAGAGATGAGGAAGTATGGTGAGGAAAAAAATCCTCCGCAAATATTCTACGCAAAGTTTGAGCCAGATCCGTTCAGTATTTTTGACTGGAAGAAATTACAAATATCCTTCTAAACTTTGGGATTTAAAGTGTTGTCTGAAAGAGAACGCTCTCTCGTCTCAGCCGCCCATTGTGCATCATCATAAAGTAACTATGATATCGTGTGAGATATCAAATCAAAAGTATAGACAGGAAATTTCTAAACAGTTTCTGAAATTTGTCTAAATTTCATACTTTTAATTACAATAATAATAAATAAATAATGTTGGATAATCTACACAGCATCATCTAGCCCCAAGCTAAGCAGAGCTTGTGTTATGGGTACTAGATGACTGATATACATAATAGAATATTATTACATTATAGATATTTTTGACTAGGCATAACATAACAGTTCAGAACTACATAGATAGACATGATGATGATAGGTAAAGTAAATACCTAACTACTTGATAGTATCAGAGCGATTGCAGTTTAAAGCGATGCTTTTCCACTCACAGATTATCTTAGCAAATAATAACAAGGGTATAATGTATAGTATTTATTAACAAAGAAAATAACGATTAAAACACCAAATTAGAAATAGTATTTACAATTGAAACAATTGTGGTAACTGTAGTCTCTAGCAAAAACTACAGGTGGCTCAATTGATCCATATCAATACCAGTTGGAAGTGTACCCAAGACGCTGGCTGCATTGCCTCGCTGTATGGCAATACTGATGCGCTGCGCCAGATATTGACCAGCTCTCGGGTCACGTCGCTTCGACCAGACGATCAGATATTTTTTTGAAAACCTGGTGAGCTTCGGTCTCCCACGGACCTAGGGTCTCGACTCCAAGGGGAGCAAATATCTCTGTTGAGACCTGCATATTTGCGTCTCTTGAGATCATGGGCCAACGACGATAACGACAACGACAACGACGACCTCTGTGGCGCGGTGGTCAAAGGTCCGCCTGCGACGCAGAAGGTTGCGTGTTCGATTCCCGCCTCGGGACAAATATTTGTACGATCTGCAGATATTTGTTCAGGGTGTTCTGGTCGTTTTCTATGTATAATAAAAAATTACTATCTATGTAATAATATTGTATTATGTATATCAGTCATCTAGTACCCATAACACAAGCTCTGCTTAGCTTAGGGCTAGGTGATGCTGTGAATTAATTTATTAATATTGCTGTGTGGATTGTCCAGCATTATTTATTTATTTAATAAACAAGTCAATATTTTGAAGCAATTCAAATGATCAAAGTTATCTTTGATCAGGTCTTGACAGGCTTGTGATCGGAAAAGGAATTAATCTAAATTCGATCGATATAAACCAGAGTTAAGATCAAAGTTTGGAGATTCTTAAACGCGGTTGACAATGACGGATGTGGCGCTCTGAAACTTACTCAGATCAGAAGCTTTTAGAAAGTTATCGTGATCTTTGGAAAATGTGGTCGTTATTAGCCAGGTAAAGCACAAAAGCTGTCATATTTTATGCTGTTACTAGTGCAATACATTTTAATTAAAGAATCACACGATTTCTATTGAAAAATATTATCTGATACGCTGCTGTCTGTAGTCTTGTTTTTTTTTTAATTTCAAAATGGCGTGAATAGTGCGTCTCGATATGTTTCTCGATATGTACGTAAGCCAAATAAACGATTTTCTATCTTCCTTTCTAACCACCTAATAATTATGCAACCTTCTTACATTACTTTTTTTTCATGCGGTAGAATTTTAAGAGAACTTTACGCACGCATTCTCAGAAATTGTAAACAGCCCATAAAAACTAAGGATGAGACCGCATACCTGGCATACAGCCAACGTTTGCTATGATTTAATCTTACTAATAATTAAAGAAAGTTTCGGAAATTGCCGGCAATTCTTGGCTGTACCTCGAGGAACTTCCCATTGTCGCTACGACCAGGATCGTCTCCAGAAAATGGAAGAGAAAATCAATAAAACCATATTCCTTATTATATAAATAGCGATACGCCCCGGCTTCGCTCGGGTATTTAACGAAAATTACGAAAATTAGAAGGCGCGCCAAAAATATTCTTCGAGTCGGCGTGGAGTGAAGACGTATGAGGTGCGACACGGTGTTGGTATTGTATTTTGTATTGTAGGTAAGGTCGTAGCTACACGAGAAATTAAAAAAAATATACCCGTGGTAGGTATAGAAGTTTTATACGGAACACCAACCATTTTGTAAATATTGTATTCTAATGGAGAAATAGTTTTTCAAAAGTAGTTTCGTAAACAAAGTTTAACTAACTTCAACTAATCAATCCAAACAAACAAACACTCAAAAAAACAAGCAACGTTTTGAAAATGATTTTTACTAATATATTGAACCTTTTATCTGTGACAATCACTGATTTCGGAACGTAGACTACTAAAAACTTTGCCAAAAACCTCTTACTTCTTTACTAAAAACTATGACGTCACTTCTTTGATATGACAAGTGTCTGGTTTGCCAGTTTATTGCCAGTGTCCAGGCCATGGAGCATCAATGGAGGCGTGGTTGCAATAATAAATATGAGCGATCAATTAACGATCTCTGTGGCGCAGCGGTGGGCGAAGGTCCGCGACGCGACGGAGGTTGCGGGAACGATTCCCGCCTCCGGAAGATTATGTACGATCTGCAGATATTTCTTCTGGATGTCTGGGGTTTTCTAATAAAAATTATTTATCTATTTAAAAGCTATTTAATATATTGTATTATGTATATCATTCATCTAGCACCCATAACACAAGTTCTGCTTAGCTTGGGGCTAGGTGATGCTGTGAATTAACTTATTGATAATGGCGGACAATCCGTCCAGCATTGATAATTAAATTATGAAAAAATACCAATCACATTTCTAACATGAGCACAAATAGCTATAAAATTTAACGTAGGTACTTAGATAAGTTTAAAAATAATGTATTCAACACGATAGAATACTTAGGTATGTTCTATTAAGTTATGTACTACCATTGAAAGGATGAGGTAGGTCCTGTCACTTCTGCTGTCAGTCTAAGCGGCAAAGAAAATACACGTCAATAGAAAAGTCAATAATAATAATAATAAAATATACGTACATACATATTCTCTCAAATTATATTTTTATAACGTACGAAACAGACTTGACCTTCGTTCCGCTCATAAAGAGTCGTCACGTAATATCTAATGTGTTTATTTTCATAGAATAATAATTGTCATTTTCCTACCTTTGTGAAGATTTTGAACGGTCTTCAGCGAGGTTTTCAGTTGCCATTTATAAAAAGTACTTTGTGATTTTCAGAGACGCCATTTTGAAAAAGAACGTTTTCGAAGACAAATTTTTATCTCTTGCCATGTGGCATATTATATGCTTAAAATTTTGATAAACCTCTATAATAGAGGTTTATCAAAATTTTAATGGGATAACCAAAAGGATTGTAAAGTTTGAAATAATTTGACAAGAATAACTAGCTCCTCGAATTATTGTATTTTAAGACGTTAAGTTACCTTTACTGGCATTTTGTAAATTAAATAGGGTAACCTGACCCAATTTTCCCATGGCCATCTCGATCAAATCTAGTTTGTACAAGAGATCAATAATCGTGACATCTTGTATAGCCCGTAGACAATGAATACAGATGAATACTCGACACTTGATATCTATCAATTTGTCTAGAGCCATTTGAATAAATTAAACCTGTATCAACCAAATTAGTGTCCTATTTGGTTCGCTCGAAGTTTTTTACTGGCTAGCTAGTTGCGACAGACAACAAAAGAGACAGATTTGACTAATGACTAGATTCCGAAAAGTCAAGTTTATAGATGTAATACAACTTAAAATAAATATGATAAGAAATAAACTCTTCAATATTTACTAGATGACCCCATGAAGTCCGTATCGGTTAATATTTTATTTAAAATTATTTTCCCTATTTTTTCACCACATTTTTTACTCTAGCTATTAAAGTATGTAAACAAAACAAAAAAATCAGTTAGGCCATTTTTAAGTTTAATCTATAATAGAAGAAATAGATTGTTATAATAGGTGTACCTATTAGCCAAAATCATGGTCGATCAGTCTATGCGGTATTAAAATTTCTTACGATTCTAGAGCACGAAATGACTCTACATCAAATTACAAATGAATGGTAGACGTGTTAAGCACTTCATTTGACTAGCTCTTTAACAGAGTCGTGGTCTTATTTAAGATGACGAAAAGGATGATGAAGTTCCAAAACAAACAATGCAGCTTTGCAGAGCTTTTCGATTTTATTTCCTTTAAAGAGAAATTCTGAAATCCTTTTAATTTTATAGTCGGCCAAAAGCGAATTAAATCTCTGCTACTACGATTATTTTATTATTTCCAAAAAGTTCAGGTATTCTAAATTAATAGGTAATATACTTTTTTATCATTGCACCAAAATCTTTAAATGTAGCAAAAAAAGTTAAATTAGGATTTTGCCTTCTTGTGAAAATATTTGATCGATATTGAGGTTAAAGAAGCTTTATTTTCTCATACAAACTATACAAGTTCACTTATAATGAGAATAAGTACCTAATTCTTACAAAAATGTTTAACAACATAATGTTATTACCTCTAGGACTTAATTATACGTAGTTATAAGCAATTTAAGTTCTAATAATAATAGTGCTATTCAATGCATTTTAGGAAAAATGGATGTACACAAATAAATTCTAAATATTCAAAGGCTTCATTTAATTCAGTCAAATTCCAATCTCCGTACAGATAGTTTCAAGAAAACCTCTTATAGTACGGATAAATTTACACATAAAACAATTTTCGTATATTTTGCGGTCATTATTTTTTTCCTAAATGTTACCTATTGCCAAGCCATTTAAATTCAGCCAGTTGTCCACTGTAGGTACTTAGTAATTCGTCGTGCGTGCTTGGTTTAACAATGATGACCTGCGTCGTAATTCGTAACAATCATTGCAAGTAGGTTAGGTAACCACCTACATGAGCGTGTGTATCGCGGCGAGTCAATAGAAACTATTATTATATTGCCGGTTGAAACGCTCATCGAGCTATTATGATAGATAAACTCGCTGATAGAAGTGGACATGTAACTAAAAAATCATTAAACAAGCGCAGCTTGATGCTTCGGTTATCAGAAATAACTAAGAACGTGTCATTTTTAAATTTCACAGTAGTGTGTAGCGCACACGTACAACTAGATATAACTTATGGGGTTGGAGTATGGGGGCGCCACGTTTCGCGAGGATGCTTTCTGTAGGGTGCAAGCCTTGGAGAGATCGCTTATTACTGTATTACTGTTTCACTGGGTATGTGTTGGTGATTTAGTCCTCTAACGGTAGAGAAGTAACGTTCAACAATGACTGGATAAAAAGTTAGTATTAGTGTACGTTTTTTTAAATCTATCTTTCTTAGATGCGTGATGAACTTATGATTTTCTTTTCATAGTTATTGATCCATCTTCGAAAGGCATTCTTGATTTGACAATAGATATAAAATACTTTATTATACAAAGAAAAAGAATATTACAAACATACAGATAGGGACTGCTCGGTAAGCTTTTTTTGATTAGGCTTGAGGAATCGGAATTATCATGACAATTTCACTATCAATCAATACCTACAAAGCAGATTCACAATAAGAGCTCCACAATTAATTTTAACTCCCGTACCCTGTAGATAGTGTCGAGAGTTGCAGCGAATCAAGAGGCAAAGCAAAGCTGTCAATGTATTGATTTATTTTGACGATTCGCTTATCTTTGACATAATAATATAATAATTTGTCAGTTTGACTCAGCTCATTAAGCTGAGAGTATTGTACAGAGCAGTGTGACCTTCACGCTGCGTCAAGATCCATAGATCCATACTGTAGTGGTACTCACTCCTCGGAATGCTGCGATACGTTGTCCTTGTCCTTGTGTGCCTGCCCTGAGCTGCACGAGTTGCCCATCTCTAGGCGGGCCCTCCGCCCTTAGCCCTGCTACGTCATATGCCCATTACACCACCACTTATTAAAACAACACTCGCTCGTGGGAGGTACCGCTTTACATTTCCCGGCGCCGCGATCGTTTCGGGCGGCAATTCTATATTTAAATGGAACGCGTGCCGTCTCGGCGGACGTTCGGCGACGAATAATCAATGCGCGCCCCCTTCCGCGCCCTCCCCGCCCCGCTATTTCGCGCGCGCGCTCGCTGTCCACGCTTTCCACGATAAATACACACCCGATAGAGCTTTTTCCGAACCATGGAGGTTTATTTCCACATCAAAGCTGTCCTCGTAAACAAAATAAGAAGTAATAATGACGCGCGGTCAGCGCACTGGCAGCCGAGGTCGCAAGTTTGAATATGAAATTCCAAAAATAAAAATGCGAAACGATGCTGTCTACTGTCTATTCGCAGCAAGTGCTTCACAAGTATTTGCAAATATTGATGATTTTTATTAGAAAACTAAGTAATTATAAGATTAAATGTAAGAAATCAAGTGTTCTTATCATGCCCAGATGTTTTTTGAAGTCTGTACGGCCGCCGAAGAGCGGTTTTACACATGAAACCGATGTATTTACTCCCGAAAGTAAGTTTTCGAAACTCTGTTGAAACAAAATATTCAGTCAATATTTCTCCTGCTTTTCGCGAATAAATAGTTGATAGATTGGTAGCTTGTGTTTATATTTATTTGAAGGAAAACTAGAGGTTTTTTATTGACAAACTGACATACAAATTGCAGACAAATTATGTTTGTCAAGAAAATATTTACAGAGCTTGTTTTAGGTCGTAGTTGCGTACTTCTTACTGAAATCTAAAAGCCTGATTATCACAGAACAGACTCCACAGTTATTTTGATTTTATCTATCATAACGTTTAGTTAGGTACAAAATCAAAATCAATGTGCTTTATTTCCTTTAGACCTTACAGGACTCTTGAACGTTATATTATATTTAGACGTTATGTTATTGTTACATTATGTAATAAGAATAACCCGTAGGTGCCTAAATGAGGTGAAGCTTTCGGCATTATAAGTGTAGCATAGAGGTTTTTATACATTACATTAACTTATCTAGCCACGAGTAACCTTTTGCAACTCGTAGCGCCACGCGTAGTTTCAGGGGTCAAAAAACTTTCAGAGGGCCTATGAAACGGGCTATGACGTACGTCATAGCCCGTTTCATAGGCCGCATAGTATATATGTATGTAGCCATGTTTTATTCTTTGAATTAGATATTGAATTAAAAAATGGCTTTAATTACGGCACAGATCACATAATACTAGTTACGGTATAATATAGTGGCTTATGGAGTAGCTGAGCAGCGACTTGGAAAATAGCGCCGTTTCGATTCTCTGTCTAGTAAAACTATATTTGTTCTTCAAAGATCACCTTTTTGAAATAACCCGTGGTATTATTACTCGAATCATACACAATAATAATCAGTTCTGCCCAGATTCTGCCATTAAAATCTGTACGTACCTAGTTACATTTTTGGTTTGAATACATATTTATCATTTGAATTTCAATATCATTTTATTGGTTTTTTTTGTTGCATTGTTCATTTTAAATATTAAAGCCGTTGTCTTACGTCTTAAATCGTTCACATTCCAATATAACTTAACAACTAAAACACTTATAAAAAATATTTCTAGGTGACTTCAAGCCCATTATACCAAGAGGTCCAAAACTGAACATTAAACGTCAGAAACACCTCCTCAAAAACAATGAGACTATCTACCACGATAAAGTTCCAATCTCCACCCGATTCTACCTTCAACTTCTCAAAAAATCGCAGTTCATAAGCCAGTTTACAGACACGGAAATATACGAATACGCGTCTGAAAGCGAAAAAGCCGTGATACTCTCAGAAAGTTCTAGAAATAAGAATAAAATTCTCACAGATAAGACCTATAACTTGAGATCTACGGAGGCTAAAACAGAACGTAAGTCCTACGGAAACTTCCGAACCCAAAAACCGAGGAACGACGAAGGAAGAAAGAGTGAGAGGCCGCGTGTTGTGAGGCAGAAGACTGCGGAAAAAACCCGAACTATAGAGAAACCACAGGTTGAAGTAATAAACCTGGCTGAAGAAAGCAAGGGAGATATTGTAGAGATTCTGGAGGATTCTAGAACTACTGAAGGCATGATAGGTAAACCTGATTTTATTATTTTTATTTTAAAACTGATTTAATTATTTTTATTTTAAAACTAGCGACCCCTCGCATCGCTTTTAGTTATACATAACTTCTTGAATCACTCTATCTATCACAACCGCATCAAAATCCGTTGCGACGTTTTAAAGATCTAAGCAAACATAGGGACAGACAGCGACTTTGTTTTATACTAAACTAGCAGCCCGCCCCGGCTTCGCACGGGTATTTTAAAGAATTTTAAGTTCTTACATACACACGTTAGTTATGGTAGTTTATTATTGAAGTTTTCATAGGGATCACTAACTTTAAAAATATTGTATAGCCCATATAGCCTATGATATATTTTTTCCAAAAAGGTCTAGCAGTTTCAGATCCTATTTAATTCAGACCACAAACAAACAATAAAACCTTTCCTTTTTAAAATTGTACCTTTACCTCCTTTACTTATATTGTACCTTTACCTCCTTTACATAGATAAAGAAAAACAGGGAGAACTTAATTTTTTGGCATTGACTTTTCTCTCGCACCCCTATATCGCATACATCAGCCTACATCGCATGGTTCCAATCTTGAAGTTTTTATATTTTTTGACATTGAGTTTCCTCTCGCACCCCAGTAACGAATTGTGATGTCTATGACAATCCATAACTGACACTGGCGGTGAAGTCGTCGTAGCAAAAGCGGTGCCATAAAAAAAGAAGTTGAAGTTGAGTCACAGCAAAACTCAGCAAAAGCGAGCAGCGCAAAAAAAGAAACAAGTACGACAAGTGCGAGTGTAACTCGCGCGCCGAGGGTTTTGAACTTGTGTCGTTTAGGTAGGTAAGTACGTATATGACGACCTGTTGGCGCGGTGGGCTTACAACGCAGGAGGTTGCGGTTTGATTTCTGCCTCGGGACTAATATTTGTAGGATATTCAGATTATTTGTTCGGGTGTTCTTGTCCTTTTCTGTACACAAAAATAAATCATCTAATGTGATACTTATACTTTATTAAGTATAAAAGCTATCGTAGTAATACTAATAACACAAGCTCTGCTTAGCTTGTGGGTAAATGATACTGTGTGGATTATCTAGGATACATATCTCTTCTCAAAAATTTTGAGAACAACGGTTTTGGTGCGCTGTGGAACTACTATAACAGTTACTACAGAGATTAGTGGGTAGGTAAGTGGGTTGGTACCTACAATTTTTTTCGACTTTTTTCAACCTATTTCACTAAGTATGAAACTTAGACGATTTTCAAAACCTGTTTTGAATTGTCGAAATCCATACCTTTGATTTGATATTACTCTTAATGAAATAGCCCCCATTGTATGAAAATTAGTTTTTTGACCATATTTCAAAAAGTATTATATTTACAGACTTCTCTAAATTTTTCCTGTAAAATATAGATCTATATCTACAAACGCTTAGTACATTTTACATCAATCACTCTGCAATCTTCGGAGATAAGGGGGGGGGAATGGTCAATTTTTCGACCTTTTTCAAAATATTTCGAAAAGTATACAACTTATCGAAATTTCAAAAACTGTTTTGGAATGTGCAAATTGATACCTTTCATTTGATACCCCACTTGGGGGGGAAGTCTCCCCTTCAGAAAATTATCCCCCCCCTTTTTGACCATATTTCAAAAAGTATTACTTCTACAGACTTCTCTATATTTTTCCTGTAAAATATAGATTCATATCTACAAACACTTTGTACATATCACATCGATCGCTGTGCAATCTTCGGAGATAGAGGGGGGGTACCGGTAAATTTTTCGACCTTTTTCAAAATATATCAAAAAGTGTAAAATCTATCGAAATTTCAAAAACTATATTGAAATGTACAAACCAATACCTTTCATTTGATACCCAACTCGGTGGGGTAGTCACCCCTTCAGAAAATTTTCCCGCCCTTTTTTGACCATATTTCAAAAAGTATTATTTTTACAGACTTCTCTATATTTTTCCTGTAAAATATAGATCCATATCTACAAACACTTGCTACATATCATGTCGATCACTCTGCAATCTTCGGAGATAGGGGGGGGGGGAATGGTCATTTTTTTGACCTTTTTCAAAATATTTTAAAAAGTATAAAATCTACCAAAATTTCAAAAAATATTTTGAAATCTACAAACGAGTACCTTTCATTTGATACCAATTTTGACTTTGTACGGCCCATTTAAAATTTTGATTTCAAAATTTGTATGGAAAATCTTCATTTTGATTTTTCATTTATTTTTATTTATTTTTCTATAAATATGTGCGGGCGCACAAAATATATTATTATTTCAAATTTCAAGTCAATAGCTGCAGTAGTTTCTGAGATATTAAGGATTCAAAACACAAAACAGACCCAAAGCGATTTCATAAGGGTTTTGCAACCGATGTCAAAACCCTAAAAAAAAGAAGTTGATGTATATCGCTATGGTTTTTTGAAGTTTTTATACGGATCTCTAACTTTTTTGAAAATATTTCATAGCCTATGTTCATCACGGAAATTTTAGGATTCTTATGGTGGAAGAATTTTTGAAATTGGTCCAGTAGTTTCGGAGCCTATTCAATTCAAACAAACAAACAAACAAACATACAAACAAACAAACAAACAATCAAATCTTTCCTCTTTATAATATTAGTATAGATGTAGTGATCTACACCTTTTTTATTACATTTTATTCTATTATGATGTGAGAAACGTCGTTTTAGTTGTTATTAAGTTAATAAAATATCAAATAATCATGCATTATATATATATATATATATATATATGTATATTTATTTTATTTATTAAGTTAATAACTGTATATAGTAACCAGGAAAATTTGATAGAGCCCTTTAGTTATTAAATACTTCATTGGGTAGACCTAAAAAAAAGGGGTAGGGGGAAAGTCCATCCCAAACCTGCCAAAAAATATCCTTTTACCCTACTATCAACGGAAGAGGGTTATGAGATTAGCATCCTATGTATGTTACCCATTTCTTTGCGGTGATTCCGATTTTAATGAATAAGTCGGTAATTGGCCGGTATACCCGATGATTATAGGCTATGTGCTATAGCTTAAAATGGGGGCCTAACGAGATACCGGGGTCAAAGTAAGGGTCGAAAATCTTTATGTAAGTTAATATCATATAGTTTTATTTCTTAGTTTTGAGAATAAAGAATTATTATCTATCTAATATCCTCGTGTGGGGTATCGTAGCAAAGTCTAGGATGCCTTCGACTATAAATATCTAAAGAAAAAGATAAGAACAGTCGGTGTCCGCTTGTTTGTTTTTTATGTATACGAGTTATAGTTTTTCTATATTTTTACTATATTTCCTGATAAAAAATCTATAATGTCGATCTATCTCTGTACATAAATACCTCTGATTTAAGAATCGAGCGAGTTGACGACCGAAAAAGTAGGTAAAATCAGGTGCCAACTCGCCCGAACACGCGTGAAACATTCGAGCGAGTTGACGAATAAGTCATGTAAAGCAGAAACTTTATAGGCGAATGAATCGCAAGGTATCAATTACTCTATGAGCGTTAATCACCGCCGATGATATTGTTGCGATTCTTTAGTACACAGCTTAAAATAATAAAACCAGGCCGATGATATTGACGTTACTATTCTTTAGTAGTTTGCCGTGTGGTGCCGGCATAGAATTCCACCACCCCATCTCTTCCCGTGGGTGTCGTAAGAGGCGACTAAGGGACACACACCGGGGGGCGGGCAGCAGCGTCCTCTGCAGAACAACTCCACCGAACTGCGATCCCCAACCCGCATGCCCAGCGTGGGGATTATGGGCATTAACCCTCAAATGATAATGCCATCTATGGCGCTCATTAGGGAAGTGTCATGTGTCCAGCAGTGGACTATTATAGGCTGGTGATGATGATGATTCTTTAGTATACCGCTCAAAAGAATAAAACCATGATTTGCAGTGACGTAGGTTTAATTACGAAATTAAACCACTTTGAAGTTTTATTGCGTATTGTGATCAATGTGAAGATGAATAAAAACCAGAGCAATAAATATTGATAACTCGGGTTCACACGATAAATGTAGCTACCAATCCGTTATAATTTTAATTGTATTGAATATGTACGTAGTCTATATACATACCTTCTAATATTAGAATGAGGAAAGTTTTGTTTGTTTGTTTGAATTGAAGAGCCTCCGGAACTGGACCAGTCTCAAAAATTCTTTCACGAAACTGTACCAGTTTGAATTTTTTTTTTCATAAGAACCCTACATTATCCCTGATGAACATAGGCTAGAATATTTTCAAAAAAGTAGTGTTTCACCTTTCCGAAAGGGAAAAAAAATGATAATGCCATCTATGGCGTTCATTAGGGGAGGCCTATGTCCAGCAGTGGACTATTATAGGCTGGTGGTGATGATGATGATGATGAAGGTAAAATAAAGGGAAGACGCCGCGACAAACCGAGAAAACGATTGCGTGACGTATTAGACGCCTACGACGATCTATCTGGCTCAAGATTGACTTGCTGGGCAAAGGTATCCACGTATCCTGGATACGTGGATACCTTTGCCCAGCAGTGGGACACACTAGGCGTAATTTTTCTTTAGATTAGGCTAAAACCAATACTATCAACCTCGCTGCGAACAGTTTGCACTATCTAGATTTTCTTTCATCTAAGCTTACGAGACGATTCTGCGACGTCACCACTCGTAAAGTTGGTAAACAGTTAACTCCCAGGTCGTTTATAATCACGTTCCTTTTAGCTCCACCTTCAAATTACTTACGTAGGTCATATTCAGTGGTTTCTATCAATAGGTACAGTCCGCGACACATAAGTAACCCCCTATCTCAATGTATGTGGGACACAATAGTTGTTATTGTTGGGAATTTCAGGTTTAGAGTATTATGTGGTGGGCGGTTCGATCCTAAGCGGCGGCGTGATATTTTTTTGCATGTGAAGATTTGGGAATTAGAAGTAGACGAAAATATTTTGGACGTACGTGGACACTCACGATAGGGTTGGTCCACCAGTTCAAAGTCGCTCAGCGAGCTATGGAAAGAGCTATGCTCGGAGTTTCTCTGAAGGATAGAATTCGTAACGAATACATCCGACAGAGAACTAAAGTCATCGACATAGCTCAGAGAATTAGCAAACTGAAGTGGCAGTGGGCCGGCCATATATCGCGAAGAACCGATAACCGCTGGGGTAAACGTGTTCTTGAGTGGAGACCGCGACTCGGTAAACGTAGTGTAGGACGCCCTCCGGCCAGGTGGGATGACGATCTGCGAAAGACTGCTGGCAGATGCTGGATGCGAAAAGCCGAAGACAGGGCGCTATGGCGCTCATTAGGGGAGGCCTATGTCCAACAGTGGACTAACATAGGCTGATGATTGATGAAATATTTTGTAGCGAATGGTTATACTTAATTCCGACGCGCATTGTGCATCTGATAGATTGTTTTATTATACCAAGCACTTGTGACATGCCCTGGCTTCGCACGGGTGTAATGTGCAATGCTGATACTAATGCATGATCTACATATAAACCTAAGCTTCCTCTTGAATCACTCCATCTATTTGTAAATCATCGCATCAAAATCCGTTGCGTAGTTTTAAAGATCTAACAAAGGGACAGACAGCAGGAAGCGACTTTGTTTAATAAATTTTTTTTTATTTGTTCTTGGTGGCTTTTGTATCGCTGCGGCCATGATTGGCATCGCCATTTGTTTAATATAATAATATGTAATGATTTATACTATTTTATTTTTCGTAAATTAGCACAAAAATTAAGCCCATTATTTAAGCTAAGCTATTGAGTTGTGTAGAAGATTTTAGGTGATTAAAATTATTCTTATCTTTTCTTTCTTCCCCACAGATACTTCTAAGAACCCTTCAGTGCAGCCCCTAGCACCAATAATAGAAGAGATCCTCCACCGCCCCCTGAAGCTGCGAGGGCTAGAAATAGACAAGATCGCTGAGAAGTTGAAGAGTCTGGTCCGGTTGGACAAGGAACTACTGGTCTGCAGGGAGGCTTTCGAGGAGGATGAGGGTCCGGTGCTGGCGGGGGTGAAGAAATATGGTAGGTTATCATTATCACAGCATCATATCAAATGGTAAAGAAATATGGTAGGTTATCATCACGGCCTTATATCGAAGGGTGAAGAAATATGGTAGGTTATCATCATCACAGCCTTATATCAAAGGGTGAAGTAATATGGTAGGTTATCATTATCACACCCTTATATCAAAGGGTGAAGAGAGATGGTAGGTTATCATCATCACAGCCTTATATCAAAGGGTGAAGAAATATGGTAGGTTATCATCATCACAGCCTTATATCAAAGGGTGAAGAAATATGGTAGGTTATCATCACAGCCTTATATCAAAGGGTGAAGAAATATGGTAGTTATCATCATCACAGCCTATATCAAAGGGTGAAGAAATATGGTAGGTTATCATCACAGCCTTATATCAAAGGGTGAAGAAATATGGTAGGTTATCATCATCACAGCCTTATATCAAAGGGTGAAGTAATATGGTAGGTTATCATCACAGCCTTATATCAAAGGGTGAAGAAATATGGTAGGTTATCATCACAGCCTTATATCAACGGGTGAAGAAATATGGTAGGTTATCATCACAGCCTTATATCAAAGGGTGAAGAAATATGGTAGGTTATCATCACAGCCTTATATCAAAGGGTGAAGAAATATGGTAGGTTATCATCATCACAGCCTTATATCAAAGGGTGAAGAAATATGGTAGGTTATCATCATCACAGCCTTATATCAAAGGGTGAAGAAATATGGTAGGTTATCATCACAGCCTTATATCAAAGGGTGAAGAAATATGGTAGGTTATCATCACAGCCTTATATCAAAGGGTGAAGAAATATGGTAGGTTATCATAAGTCATCTCATAACAAACTCTGCTTAGCTTGGGGCTAGGTGTTGTTGTGTGGATTGCCCAGCATTATTTATTTATTTTTATTTACTTTGTTCAAATTATTACGGATGTAAACGGTTACCACCGTTAATACCGTTAATTGCGAACCCTAGTGTGTTGGTTGTCTAGCTTTGCATCAACGATTGTTTATAATTATAATACATCATAGAAAGAAAGAAAATGGCTGACCAGTAGAAACGTGTATTTTAGGTACATTAAACTAAAGAAAATAACTTAAATGAAAGAGTAGGCAATATTGGTATTAACGGCTTTCACCTGTTATTTTTTTTTTTTAGGAACAAAGAAAAAAATTTAAAACATTATTGAAGTTGAAGGAATGAATTCCAAATACTTTACGCATTAGATGCCAAAGTACCTACCCTATTCTACCTAAAATCAAAAGTTCCAAATCATATCGCTTTTGATGAAAAAATTTTAATAGAACTACATATTTCTTCCATCTTTTCTCCCCAAGTCTATTCTCAGCCTTTAAGTTGATGTACTTACTTATCGCTTTTTGCTAGGTCTTATGTTTTAAGTTTTTGATGTCCATTTTTAGGGTTTTGTTCATTTTTTCAAATATCTTCTGTTATACATCGTCAGACATAATTATCATTATCCGAATCATTACCATTCAATTATTAATAAGGTGCGATTATTAGATAATATCTTTATTGCGCCTTATAAAACAGTAAAACAAACAGTAACTACGGCCGCCGATTGTGCCACATTAGATTTGACTTAAGTCTAATGTGCCCCACACAAAGCGATCTCTTCCAGGCAACCTTTGGATGGACAAAAAAGTAGTAAAAAAGTGACAGTGGCGTAGCTAATAGTTACAGTAAAAATAAATATTATTGTTGTTATTCGCTCTATCGTAAAAAAAAGTTCTGTTCGCATAGAGCCGTCGTCCCCCCGCCCCCGGCCCGCGCACCGCTGCCCCCAGTGCGGTAAGTCTTTCGACCGGCCCTGGGTGCTCAAGGGGCACATGCGCCTGCACACCGGAGAGCGGCCCTTCCCCTGTCCGCATGCGCAGTGCGGGCGGAGCTTCGCTGACAGGTGACTCATCACTCATTTTGACAATATACCTATAGGGTCGCAGATAGTCGATCAATAACCTCTTAAAGGCGACTTGGGTACAACAAACAACATCAGCCTATATCAGTCCACTGCTGGACATAGGCCTCCCCTAATGTGCGCCAAAGGTGGCGTTATTTCATCTGGGGGCCATAATCCCTACGCTGGAGATCAAGACTGACAAGCTTTGTTCTGACTTGCCAAAACTTACAGACAACCCCTTTCATTAACGCGACACCTTTCTTTTTAGGGTTTTGACATCGGTTTCAAAACCCTTATGAGAACACTTTGGGTCTGTTTTGTGTTTTGAATCCTCAATATCTCAGGAACTAATGCACTGAAACTGTGCCTCGTCTTGTCTTAATCTGTTACTGGCTTGTGCTGCGTCATACTACGACTTTAATCTGTGACCAGATACATAGAGCTCAGAAGATCAGAACTGGAAATTAAATTATTGTTTTTTTTATGAAAAGAAATCATTCAATTAGACAAAGTAATTAACAAAAGTTGTCTGTCTAGATCTACCCAAGTTGCCTTTAAAAGGTTTATTGTATTCATCTACCTATAACCCTGTTTAGCGATTTTATTTTTACATCTACATATATAGGTATTATTTTACATTACTAAAGGTAAAAAAAAAAAGTAAAAAAGGTTAAGGTCATCCTCTTAATTTTTTTAAGAATTATTTAGGCTATCCCTGTATGGATAAAGTACTAAGAGCTCCTTGTGAGCCCATGGTATTAAATAAATTGAATTGAATTGAAGGATTGATTTTAGTGCATGACCGCCGACCGACTTGATACAAAATAAATATATTTTGAGGGAAAATTTTATGTTCTTGAACCATTTATTTGAATAAACGTACGATAACGATTTGACGACCACTGTGGCGCGGTGGGCGAAGGTCCGCCTGCGACGCAGGAGGTTGCGGGTTCGATTCCCGCCTCGGGACAAATATTTGTACGATCTGCAGATATTTGTTGAGGGGTTCTGGTCGTTTTCTATGTATGTATAATACAAAATATATATCTATTTAATAATATTGTATTATGTATATCAGTTATCTAGTACCCATAACACAAGCTCTGCTTAGCTTGGGGCTAGATTATGCTGTGTGGATTGTCCAGCATTTTTTATTTATTATTGGTTTAGGCTATTGATATCGATCCTTCAGCTTCAGCATGATATCACACAATATTAACATAAGCACAGAGATGATTCGGTCAATAAAAATAAAATAAAATAAATTGTAAATTGTATCACACTTTCGCATAATAAATAAATAAACGTTTTGATTCGATTTATATGACTAGACTAGAGGTCCGCCCGGCTTCGCACGGGTATCTAACAAAAATTTAATTTTTCATACATAACACTAAATTTTTTGAAAATTTTGTATAGTCTATGTTCATCAGGGAAAAATCAAGGATTCTATTGTTTTAATTTTTCAACACTAACTTTTTGAAAATTTTGTATACCTAGTCTATGTTTATCAGGGAAAATTATGGATTCTATTAGTGAAAGAATATTTCATATCGGTCCAGTAGTTTCGGAGCTTATTCAATTCATACAAACAAACAATCAAATCTTACCTCATTATTATATTACTATAGACTTATTCTTATGCGAGGCCAGGGCTATTAAATAGCCCTGGCCTTTTTATAATAGAAGATAAAGGCTCTTGCTACGGCGTAGCAGCTACTTGCTTGCTACGCCGTAGCCTGTATTGGCTACGCCGTAGCTTAGATTCAGATTCAGATTATTTTTCTTATGCTGACTGTACATTAGATAAATCTCATGGACCTAAAGGGAAGGATATTTAAAATTTAAGAAATATTTTTTATGTTCCTCCTGGGAATTGCAAAACAATAGAATCATGGACCTCTGGGAATAAGCCACAGGTATCATTAGAATGGTATACATTGTTACTTAAAGTATTAAACTTAACTAACTCACACGTGCTATATCGTAACTTAAACATGCTATTTATTTATGACTAGCGGCCCGCCCCGGCTTCGCACGGGTATTAAACAAAAATTTCAGAAATTATACACACTAAAACGATGGGTTTCACAGTTTTCATACGCATCTTTACTTTTTTTAACAGCATTGGGGTTTTTGACATTGACTCAACATTCCAAAACTGACACTGGCCGTAGAGAAAAAGCAAGCACCGTGCGCTATACAACCTCTTTTTCTATTCTGACGCGCCATAATAGAAAAAGAGGTTGAATATACAGCCCACGGTTCAATTATTGAATTTTTCATGTGGATCCCTAACTTTTTTGAAAATATTATATAGCCTATGTTCATCACGGAAAATTAAGGATTCTAATGGTGAAAGAATTTTTTAACTCGGTCCAGTAGTTTTGGAGCCTATTCAATTCAAACAAACAAACAAACAAACAAACATACAAACAAACAAACAATCAAATCTTTCCTCTTTATAATATTAGTATAGATATAGAAGTGCTTTTTCACTCAACTTCGGAAAACCACACTAAATAACGCGTAACTTAACGTGCGTTATCTGCGTAATACGCGCTAATAATATTATAAGCTTATATTATAAGCGTGGATAACGCACCAAAATATAGTGTATCTTGCCCTAAGATATATTCCTCTCGTAAAACTTCACCTTAATTTTGGATCCAACTTCATGATATTCGTTTCATAAATCGAACTAATCTAGTGTTCACGCTTATATTTAGGTATATCACATTAATAATAATGTAGTAAAGTAATGATTATGATGTGTACAACTCTCATACGTCGCTCGTGACGTATCACCATCTGACAATCAGCGCTGGGACACATTAGAATAAGAATAAAATAATTTATTTGCGGCTTACAGTGGTCAGTTAAAATTGTAATAAACTGTAAGCCCGAATGCCACAAAATGGCCACGCTGGTCTTCTGGTAGAGCCTGTGTTGGCGTTGCGGACAATTGCACGAATGAATAAAGAGTAGGTATAAAATAAGTAGAAATATAACAACTTTTGATAAGTTTCGGTTGAAATAAGTGGTACCTACTTAACAAGATACTAACTAACAGAGAACGAGGTAAAGATAGGAAAAGTGTCTTAATACATACCAAAAATATACACTAGTGTGCACTCAGCACAATGCTTTTCCCTTGAATACTGCTACGCATAAATTAATCAATTTTGTACCATAGTTTATTAACATAGTTTTAACGTGGTGAATAGTTAGTTTTCTTAAGGTAATTATCGATTATCAGGCGTGAATAAATTGTCAAATCATATTTGTGCTCATTAGGACCTATAAACTTATTCACACCTGGTACGGATATATCTTTCTTTCGTCAAACTACAAATTTTTCTGTAATGTCAGGTCGAATCTCCGCGCGCATCAGAGGACCCGCGGCCACCATACATGGCAATGGCGCTGCCAGCACTGTGGCAAGCCTTTCAGCCAGCGGCGGTACTTGGAGCGTCACGCGGCGCCCGCCTGCCGTAACTACAAGTATGCACCTTATGTCCGTGTATTTAGAGCTGTAATTACACTGGACTTTTAGCCATTAGCGTAATTGGAGCGCCATGCAGTGTCCACCTGCCGCAACTACAAGTATACACCTTAAGTCTAAATACTTAGAGCTGTAATTATACTGAAGTATTTCAGCCATCGGCGGTACTTGGATCGACAAGTAGCGCCCACCTGCCGCAATTACAAGTATGCACTTTATGTCGTGATACTTAGAGATGTCATTACACTGGACTTTTAGCCAGCGTCAAGCAGCGCTCGCCTGCCGCAACTACAAGTATACACTTTATGTCAAAATACTTACAGCTGTAGGTAATTATACTGAAGTATTTCAGCCATCGGCGGTACTTGGATCGACAAGTAGCGCCCGCCTGCCGCAACTATAAGTAAGCACCTTATGTCAGTATACTTAGAGCTGTAATTATACTGAAGTCTTCAGCCAGCGAGCGGCGCGGCTTAATTGGAGCGACACGTACCTAGCGCCCGCCTGCCGCAACTACAAATATGCATCTTATGTCCCTATACTTAGAGCTGTCATTATACTGAAGTCTTTCAGCCAGAGTGTGTACATGGAGCGTCACGCGGCGCCCGCCTGCCGCAACTACAAATATGCATCTTAATGTCCCTTTACTCAGAGCTGTCATTATACTGATATCTTTCAGCGAGCGTGTGTACCTACTTGGAGCGTCACGCGGCGCCCGCCTGCCGCAACTACAAATATGCATCTTATGTCCCTATACTTAGAGCTGTAATTATGGTCTCCTCATATGTGCCACTCTTATCAACTTTCTTTTAATTTGTCGTTTATCCCAGGGTTCGAAGAAGCTTGGACCTCCGACATCAGCACATGAACAGCGAACTTCCAAATGTGCCGCTCTACGGGATGATTTGTCACAACCCGAACAAGGGCAAAGATAAATGTCAAAACGCGACCAAGAGCGTGGAGGAAATATGTCAGAATCTACCCAAGACTGTTGACAATTGCGATAATATTCCCAAGACTGTTGGCAATTGCGATAATATTGCCAAGACCGTTGGCAATTGCGATATTTTACCCAAGAATGGTGGCAATGGCCAGAATTTACCCAAAATCGTTGGTAATGGCCAGAATTCAACTAACAGCGTTGGCAATTCCCAGAATTCAGGCAATGGAATGGAAATCTGCCAACTATTTCCCGAAGTCATCCAAATTGTCAAGAATTCTTCCGAAGTCGAAGACCAGAATTTATCCAAAGTAATAGGACAGAAAACTCCCAAAGTTATGGAAATCTGCGAGAACTCTTCAAACGCTGCAGAATTTATCCAGAATCCGTCCAAAGCCGCAGAGGTTTACCAGAAATTAGGAAGTTCTATAGAAATATGCCAGAACGTTCCAGAATTAGCCGAGATTGGTCAGATTCAAACATATTGTGACCAAGATGTACCAATGGACCTCTCTACTGTTAGGAGGGAGTAGATTACTAAGACTGACTTTGTGATGTTATTAAAAGTTTAGAAATAGTTAAAATTCTCATGTTTTATTTTTTTAAGGCTAAGGAATACCTACTGTAAGACAGAAAAGCGCTTAGGTATCTAACTACAATTGCAACCTTCAACGGTGAGTTTAAAGGAGGTTCTTACTTACATGTAAAAGAAAAATATCCAAAAAGTTTAAAACATTTATTCATAAATAAATATTCAATACATCTGCACACTTACGACAACGTCGCCTGCACTAACAGTGTATAAGGTCGTAATTACTTTTACAAGTTTAGTTAGCTTACACGTAGTGACTAGTCGCATAGCTGTTATGGGTAACAGCACGATTGTTGGTCCACAGCTTTGACCTGCGGCTCAATAATAGCGCCGATATGTGCTGATTGTAAGCCAGGGCACATAACCCTATACATAAACATCTAAATATTCAAAAATTATTATAACATCATGTATAATAGAAAATCGGAAAAAGATTCTTACAAAGAAATATCGACAAGCACAGATCTTTCAATAATTAATCACAGAACACAAAAAGCACATCTATATACTACTATTCGTTCAAAACTCACAACTGTGTTACATTATAGGAAAAAGAGCCAATACGAAAAACAGGAATGTATCTAGCCTCGAAAAAGTATGAGAGAAATACATAAAAAATACTCTACTTTATGGAAACTTTTAAGACAAAATACATTGGCACTCATAACTGAATTCAAAAATGTACTTATACATTTTTATTTCATCTCGATATGACTAATCTAAAGTCTAAAGTACTCATCTATTTTATACAAAGATGTAAAACGATATAGAAAAATCTGTAAGACGAACTACTGAAATGAGAAAAGATATATTTTATTCTAGCTTAAACATACAATAAAAACTACTTTTTGTAAATATCTAAGAGGTGTCGTGAAAAAAGTAATTTGTGAAATTGTGCGTTTACGACATTATTCACGACACTATAAAAGCCCGGGGAAAAAGGATTTTGGAGAACTATAACTGAAAATATTCAATATTTTTAGAATCAGAGCCCTGAGTTCGCCTGTAATATCGAGATGTCATCGTTACGTCCGTTCACTGGCACCAAGACACATGTCATACTGCCATAACAAAGAACTCTAAAGTCCGAAGCTGTACCAATACCATAGAAAAATTAGACGTTTAATAAACCAAACTCAAGGCTCTGGTGACAAAAGAAGACATTTTGGTATATCACTACCCATAGTAACTCTCCCATTGGTAGTATTAGAAAGCTCTTTAGAATTTTATAAGTAGGAAGGAAGAGTAACCGTAAAAAATCGGGTTATTCCCGCTCGTTTCGTCCCCAGTGGGGACAAATAAACTTCCCGGTGGTCCCCACTCAAATAATATGCGGATAATTTTGAATAAAATCAGACAATTATTTTGTAATTAATTTGAAACATAAACCCAGGCATTTTAATAAGATTGACACAAAAGGCACGGTCTTACAAATGCACTTGTGAATAGAAACGCGTAGACGAAAAAAGTGGACGAATAGCCGTACGATTTGTGAGGTACTCAGGTTTGATTCTCATAGGTTTGTTAATAGTCATTTTCATTTAAAGACGCTGTACCATGGTATTTTAGGGGGTAGCGAGTAAAGATCCTAAATTGGAGATCAGATAAAGTAGGTACAACAGTACTCGATTCTGGAATTCTAGATAATTTAAGTAGATTAAGGTTTTCTCTTTTGTTATGTAATAAATTATTGGCTAAATTTCATTCCTAAGACTAAGCAAGATAATTGCCACACAATACATGTTGAACATTCTTTCTTTCTTTGTTGACATAAAATATCATGGAATCTAGAAACGAGTACAGATCTCACTATGTTCTCAAACCGGAGGCTCTATTCTAATTCGCCAAAATACGAAATTATTCTTTCGTTTCGTTTTTTGTGCAAATCGATACTCTAATTCGTTATATTAGAGTGCAATGAGCCGATACGAAAACGAAATTTCGTGTAGGTGAATCAAAATAGACCCCTGGATATCGATGTAAATAGACCCCTGTAGGGCAAGCACGGGCTTTCTTGCCTAAGGTAGAATAGACAAAAATTACGTCACTTTGTCATCGAATGCGTAAATTATTTGAAATTAATTTCTTAAACTTCAATAATGTACGCAATGTATGGCGATGCGATGTATTATTGTCTATTCTACCCTAGAGAACAATCCCCGTGCTTGGCCTACAGGATATAGATATATGTCCCACACAGAAGCGCCCCTATACTTTTCTGCTGATAATTACTCAGTGAGTCGCAGTCCCTCGCTATGTCGCGACTTCCCAGCCAGTTCCATGAGGGCTCGCGCCTCGGGGTCCTTGTCTAATATACTGGTGTCTCTTTCATCCTGCCAAACAAACATACAATTCAAAAATTATTATATTTATGTAAAGACTAGCGGTCCGCCCTGGCTTTGCGCGGTTATTTAACAAAAGTTATAAATTTTTACACGCGTTTGTTTAAATTATGAAGTTATCATAGAAAACTCTAACTTTTTTGAAAATATTCTATAGCCTATGTTTATCAATGATAATGTAGGATTCTAATCGTGAAATATTTTACAAAACGGTCCAGTACTTTTGGAGCCAATTCAAACAAAGAATCAAATGATTGCTCTTTATAATATTAGTATAGATAGAATAGATTGTCTAAGATCCGCAAACATGCGAGTTATAATATTCCTTCGCGTAATAATAACAATAACGTTTTCTCTTTAGAAGACTCTCGAACTGTAGTTCTCATTGTACGACAAATTTCTGCTTTTGCTTTTACCTATTGCCAGTTGAATTTTAATAGTTCTTATTAAATTGTGGCTAAATTTTACTATAGTAGCATCTAAGATAATCCCAACGATGGCATCGATAAAATATACGAGTCTAAACAATAAACCACGCCCTGCTTAGGTAGCATTATGTCTCTTATACATACTTTTAGATACATAGACACTACCTACAAATGTACACAATGAATTGCAATAAATAAATATGAAATACCCAAGTTTCAGTCACTACCTTCAATAAATTACATCAATACTACAAACTGCATCTTCTGTTAATCATAACTACTACTGTAAATACTTTTACTGTACATAGAAAACAACGAGTTAATACAGTAATACGAAAAGGCTAACAGAATGAACTCTTCACTGTCGATATCCCTCGCTAATCATCGGCTTGCCAATAATCTGCAGGAAATGTCGGTCCGACTTGCGCGTGTCGAGGACACTGCTGCGGTTGCCAAGCGACACCGTCTATAGATAGTAACTTGTTAAGAAAAGGCTAACGGAATGGACTCTTGAATGGACTATTCCATCGGTAGACATCGGCCAATGATCTGCAGGAACTTTAGTTCTGGGTTCTGGTTCTGGTCAACTAGAGCATCCTGACCCACTCTATCCCGACAGAAAAAACAAAAAGTGAAAGCTATCCCGACGTAGGGAATCTCGAGAAAAACAGTGAATGTGATCGCGACGCACGAGTCTCTAGACATGGGCATTGGTCTCTATGAATAACTTTTATTTTGTACATTTCCGATGCAAAAGAGAAGATAACATTTACAACTAATGTCAAAAATGACAGTTAATATCTAAAATTGCGGGGTAAAAAATTACACATCAACGTCTAGTTAACATTCGCTTAATTTGTCTTCCGAACTTGTTTCTAAAAAGGTTTGTAAATTAATGGTGCTCCATCTGTGATTTTAATTTTGTAGTGATTATTCAACGGTTTTTAAGTCCTGCTTAATAAGATTGATTTTATTATCACATGCTGATGTGTGCCAGAACTGGTTAAATACCTTTGCTTGCGATCTATGAGCGTAATATAATGTTCGACGTTTAAATAAATGCTTTTGACATAATCTGCCATTTTCCGTTATTTTTCAAGAGAACCATCATTATCTAGTCAAAGGATCTAAAGAGATATATACAAGATTTCGTGTCGAGATTCCTTGCGTCGGGGCAAAGTTTGTAGAGATTCCGTGCATCGAGATTCCGTGCGTCGAGATAACGTTTGTCGAGATGACGTAGCTCACTCATAACCCTGAGGTATGACTCACCGAATCCTTAATGCTAAGCGGCTTATCCCCCACACCCCAGACCTCGATATTCTTGATCTTGAATGTACCCTCCTTGCTGAGTCGCTTGTACCCGCGGTACGTACTGCACGAGTCGGCCGACGCGCCCACCCCGAACGGATCCGCGGCCACCCAGATACCGCCGAAGTTGAATTGGCCTCCCATTAGCTGGAACAGGGAAAGGAATTTATAAAAAAAAATATATATTGCTGGACAATCCACACAGTATCATCTAGCCCCAAGCTAAGCAGAGCTTGTGTCATGGGTACTAGATGACTGATATACAGTAATATTACATGAATAGATATTTTTATTATACATAGAAAACTACCAGAACACCGTGAACAAATATCTGCAGATTTATATGTATAATATGTATTTAGATAATATTTTTGTTACATGTTATTTAGTTATTTATTAATAAAATAAATAATAAATAAAATTCATTTATTTTAGACAACACAAAAATTACATTAGGACCATATTATGTTAGTCAAAAGTTTTTAGTCTATGTTAGTAGTATTCAGGAGAGTATAAAGAAGTTATTATTTTATTTCAAACACTGCAATCGCCTTATTTAAATATTCAGAAATAACATACATACATCAAGAACCCCTACGTGATAAATTCAAAGAAATAAACATAATGACAGTACCATGTCAATATATTTATAAAAACTTGATGTTCATAAAAATAACAATAAATTCGTTAAAAATAGCGATATCCATAATTTAAATACGAGAAATAAGAATAAATTTGCTGTACCCACTACTAGGCTACAAAAAATTAATGCATCTTTTAAAGTTATATAATATATGCTTCTACAACAAAACTCCAAATGAGTTGCAAAAACTATCTATAAATAAATTCAAACGGACTGTCAAAAAAATTCTTTGCAAAAAGGCTTACGTTTGGGACGAGTCTTGCTCCAACTTGAAAGCTAACAATCTTACAAGGTAAAGGTTTCTTGTTAGCTTCTTTACTTTATTTTAAAAAGATTCAAGTGTGTACTATGAATCAAAGTGATCACTTTATTTCCCATTTTTCTTACTTAAATAACTTGTATTATGTGACTTGTCCAAGAGTCCTGTAAGGTCTAAAGGAAATAAAGCACTTTGATTTTGATTTTGATTTCAGGCTATAATAGTCAACTGTTGGACATAGGCTTCCCCTAATGAGCGCTATAGTATTTATCATTTGGGGGTTATTGCCCATAATTCACGCAGGGCAAGCGGTTTGGAGATTGCAGTTCGGTGGAGTTGTTCTGCAGAGGGCGCTGCTGCCCGCCCCCGGCGTGTTTCCCTTAGATTAAAAGCTAATTAAAATTTCCACCAATTTTTGAATTAAACGCTTTTAAGTCATTCTCAAAGCGATTTCCTCCAGGCAACCTACTCACCAGTCCATTAGGCAGCGTCTTCGTATGATTATTCATATACTGATAATGGTTATTGAAGCTCGTAGCCGGGTAGATCCTCATCTTCGGCGCCACAGTAAACAGGAAAGACTCTTCACCCCCCACAAAGTTGGGTCCGTTCGCCCACGGGCTGGTAGCGTACCCCCCGAAGATGTACCCGTGGGTGTCTTGGATGATCACCACTGAGGAGCCCTGGTCTATTATTCTACCTGGAAATAGTACACTTTTGTTTAAGATTTTTGAAATAATCAAGAAACTTTTAAATTATTAGCAGTATAACAATGTTTATTTTGAGCCATCATAGCAAGTCATATAATAATAAAAATAAGGCAATCGAAGGTCCGCATGCCCAGCGTGGGGATTATGATCAATGACCCCCAGATGATAAATAATGTGGTGCTGGGAGGCAGCAGTCCACCTGTGGACTTATTATAGGCTGATGATGATGAATCGAAGGTCCAACTATGACGTAGGAGGTTGCTGGTTCGATTCCCATCTCGGGACAAATGTTTTTTCGATCCACAGATACTGGTCTCGGGTGTTCTGGTCGTTTTCTATGCTAAAAAATCAACCTTCCCCTTCTACTACTATTTTTATTCTATAGTCTCTCTCTTACCCGCCATAGTAGAGAAACTCTCTCCGTGTATGTGCGAAGAGAAGAGGAACCGCCATTTATTCTGCTGCGTCTTCGGGAGATGGCTGTTGATCCACACGATGTGGGATAGGTCGATGAACGCTGGGTAGTCCGGCATCGCATCCAGACCTGACAAATAGAACAAGAGATAGCGAAGCATTTATTGAACAAACCCCAGCACAGAACAAATATATTCATAATTATACAGATCAACTAATTAAGAACCCGGCGACCCTCGCTCGCAACTTCAACTCGAGGCGCGTGCAAAAATCGCCCCGAATATCTCTGTTTAGCTGGCGCGCGCGGGACGACGACGACGCGATAGCAATATTAGCCGTTTAAAATTTGGTATGAATTTGGTTGTGTTCCGTAATACCAAAAATGATGAATGAAAACTTTTTGTATTCTTCACATAGTATGGTTATTCTGTAACTAGACAATATAAGCTATGTTCCTTAACAAACAACACTTAAGATATTGTTGTTTTTAATAAGAAACAGATAGGGAGAAAACTTCTCAATTTTGGCATAAAAATATGCAAAACGTGATTGGCTTTCATTTAATTTTAGGTAAGTATTTTGAAAAAAAAACTATCTAGGAACCTAGATAAACACTAATCGAATACAAATAATACAATAATAAAGTGGTAATATGCTTGAATTAGAAATAATTTTGGTATTACGTTTGTATGGGCAATTCGTCCTCCGCTGGCCTCTTAAGATTACATAATATTAAATAGAATATTGACAAATTACCGGCACCAGTTAGTATCACACAGTGCTTTCTCCTAAAGACTGTACTATAGCCGCTATAGAACCACCTATTATAGCTACTCACCTACAAGGAGGCAGGATAGGCGGTAACACAGAACGCATGGACGCCGGTTAGGATCACACAGTGCTAGCTGCTATAGACTGTACTATAGCAGCTATAGACTGTACTATAGCTGCTATAGACTGTGCTATAGCTGCTATAGACTGTACTATAGCTGCTACAGACTGTACTATAGCAGCTATTGAACCACCTACTATAGTTACTCACCTACAAGGAGAGGCAGGATAGGGGGTAACAGAGAACGCATGGGCGCCGGCCTGTCTTCTTCCGTCGACGGTCGCACGTAGATTCCGTATATAATCACGAACACTGTCTCAGTCAAGTGTTTGAGTAGAGTGTTGTATGCTAACCTGAAAGATATGTGTTATCGTGATCAGAATGCGTCTATTTAGATAGATAACGTTTATTGACATGTATCTAAATCACATTAAACTTAGATTTAGATAGGAAAAACTATATTGTATTAGACACATACGTTATATAGAATGTTCGAGTGTTTTCTTTTTCACTTACTCGTCTGTCCACTGGTGGACATAGGCCTCCCCTAATGAGGACTATAGATGGCTTTGTTTATCAATTGCGGGTGAGCAATACTCATAATCCCCACGCTGGGCATGCGGGTTGGGGATTTCAGTTCGGTGGAGTTGTTCTGCAGAGGGCGCTGCTGCCCGCCCCCCGGTGTGTGTCCCTTAGTCGCCACTACACAGCTACTAACACTAAATACTGTTATATGTATATTATACTGTATATGTTATATTGTTATCTATATCTATACTAATATTATAAAGAGGAAAGATTTGATTGATTGTTTGTTTGTTTGTTTGAATTGAATAGCCTCCGAAACTACTGGACCGATTTGAAAAATTCGATCACCATTATAATCCTTAATTTTCCGTGATGAACATAGGCTATAGAATATTTTCAAAAAACTTAGGGTTCCGCATAAAAAAAGATTTTTTGTTAAATACCCTTTCAAAGCCGGGGCGGGCCGCTAGTAAATAAATAAAATACTTACCACTTGGTAATTTGGCTGCTGGTAAAGTCGTTCTGAGGCACATCGGGGTCGCCCACGGTGGCCGCTAGACCCTCACCCAGAGCCTGCACGTGGCATGCTTGACCCTGGACCAAAATAAATAAAAATAAATAATACAGAGCATGTCAAACAGTGATAGGTAGATGTCGCGACCTCTGTCATCATTGCCTGAACCACAAGGGCAAATGTCAATAGAGGTGCGCAAGAATTATCGGAAGAAACGGAAGCTAGCTACCTATCTAAGCGCTTCAAACAGTCTTTGCTAGATGTCGCTAAGAAAATAAACTTTTGGAGTGCAAAAAGAGAGGCAATTCCTAGATCACGCAAACGCTTGTTTCAGTAACAACTAACTGATATACGATTACCCGACATCAACTGTTGCTCGAAACCACTGGAGTAAGTGCGCCAGTTGGGCAAACTCCAGCCAGAGGAGATTTCCTTGTTACCATTTGGGGGAATTCCACCTTCTACCACCAAAGTAGAGTTCAGCGGCCAGAGCTTAAGGCTGAACTAGTTTTAAAAGACGTGTAACATATTATTTTCACTAATAAACTCTTATATTTTTGTATACTTGTGGTCCGTCAATATATGTACATACATTGGCTTGGAATAACCGCTTAAGGCTCCGCCGACGAAAGAATTTCCCATACAAACGTATACCAAAATTATTTGTAAATTGTAACCAATAATATGGGTTGGATCCCCAACCCGCATGCCCAGCGTGGGGATTATGGGCAATAACCCCCAAATAATGATGCCATCTACGGCGCTCATTAGGGGAGGCCTATGTCCAGCAGTGGACTATTATAGGCTGGTGATGTTGATGTTGATGTTGAATATGGGTTGTAGAAGTGAAATTGATACATTTGACATGCCAATATAACAGATAGCTTACATTTTAACGATAAGTAAGGTACAAAGCTGCAGCCAGCTAGGCAAGAAGGCTAATAGTTATGCTTTAAAAGTTTAAATGAAATATGTATCAAGGTCATAATATTTCGCAGTTCGTCATTCCACCTGTGCTTATTACTTACTAGCGGCCCGCCCCGGCTTCGCACGGGTATTAAACAAAAATTTCTGAAATTATACCCACTAAAACGATGGGTTTCACAGTTTTCATACGGATCTTTACTTTTTTTAACAGCATTGTGGTTTTTGACATTGACTCGACATTCCAAAACTGACACTGGCCGTAGAGAAAAAGCAAGCACCGTGCGCTATACAACCTCTTTTTCTATTCTGACGCGCCATAATAATAGAAAAAGAGGTTGAATATACAGCCCACGGTTCAATTATTGAATTTTTCATGCGGTACCCTAACTTTTTTGAAAATATTATATAGCCTATGTTCATCACGGAAAATTAAGGATTCTAATGGTGAAAGATTTTTTTAACTCGGTCCAGTAGTTTCGGAGCCTATTCAATTCAAACAAACAAACAAACAATCAAATCTTTCCTCTTTATAATATTAGTATAGACTACGTAACTCAAAGAGTTTTTGTATTAGATTAAAGAAGGTTTCTTTTGAGATTTAAAAATAATAATTGTCTAACCTTAAACCCGAGCTGTATCCATTTCTGCGCGCGATCACACATCGTGTTGGTTGACTTGATGACTTTGATGTACGTTGACGCTATGCACTCGCAATACTGAAAAACAATTGATTTAAAAAATAAAAAATAAAAATATGAGGGTGGTGTGTGTGAACTAGCGCGATTTTTTTATCTTATCTTATCTTATCTTATTTTCAAATCGATATTACTCCTTGATTAGTGGACTACCGGTCCGCCCATGCTTCGCTAGGGTATTTAACAAAAATTTTAATAAGTTATAAGTTTTTACAGACACAAATACACGTTGGTTTACATTATTGAACTTTTCATACGGAAATCAATATTTTCTGAAAATGTTTTATAGCCTATGTTCATCAGTGATTTCCAATGTTAAAAGAATTTTTCAAACCGGTCCAGTAGTTTCGGACCAAACAAACAAACAATCAAATCTATCAGCTTCATATTAGTATAGACAAATTTACAACAACAAAAGGAATGCAATTCTATACATAAAATTTTTATAAAATGATTAAATCTTAAAACAAATTGAATATGAACTGATCAAGATACAACACAAGGGGAGGCCTATGTCCAGCAGTGGACTAGCATAGGCTGATGATGATGATGACAGATCCAAAAGGCATAAATTAAAAGTGAATGTACCTCTTTCAGGAGCTGGTAAGGAAGCTCCGCCTGCTCACTGTATTCCTTTCCTAAACAGGTATATGTCATAATGAGCCGCTCTTCTGTAGTTCCTGAAACCAAAACATGTATTCATTATTACTAAATTATTCTATTATATTAGAATATAATAGAATAGTTTATTGCAGAAATAATCATCACAAATAATTACATAATAATTTGTCTGTTATTATGAAATTAGCTAGTTATGAAAGTAACATACGAACAAATTTACTGTCAACTCTTATATTCATAATGTAATCTGTCAAGCTTATCACCTCTAGATTGTTTTGATTCCCTGTTTAAAACGAATATAATTAAATCCTTGCAATCTGCGCATCACCTGCCTATTCTAAGAATAAATACATTATCAAAAATACTAGAGGCAAATCCACATGTATTTCTGCACTGCCAGCTGATCTATCAGCTTGCACTCCAAAGAACTCAGGCACACTTTCCATCAAAGTAACCAGGATGCCAAGTCGCGGTCTCCACGACCGCGGAGACCGCGACTTGGCAAACTTAGTGTAGGACGCCCTCCGGCCAGGTAGGATGACGATCTGCGAAAGACTGCTGGTAGATGCTGGATGCGACAAGCTAAAGACAGGGCGCTATGGCGCTCATTAGGGGAGGCCTATGTCCAGCAGTGGACTAATATGGGCTGATGATGATGATGAACCAGGATTCAATAACTTTATTTCTTTAGGCAGCTTTAGGCTTACAAAATAATTACTTGGACAACCTCTTTACGTCAAGAGTTAAGGCGCTGTATAAAAACAATATTTAGGTATTAATTTTAATTTAATTTTAATTTTATTTATTTAGGACTCCCAACAAAAAATCACAAAACATGAAAAATACAATTACAAAAAGGACTTAAGTCTAGTGTTTTTTAATTTAAGGGTGCCACAGCATGCGCAAATTTTTTACTTAATCTAAAATAATAACAAAGTTACATTTTATAACTAAATACGCAGATTGTAAGACAATAGTTATATGTACTGGAGTTGAACAACAGGAAATAAAAAAAGTTACACTAGTAATTAATAGGTGAACATTTAAAAGGAGTTTGTTATGCTTATGATTATAGAGAAAAAAGAACCAAAATGATTGTGTATTATTTACGTTGTCTCTGTAAGCACCATAACGTCATAGTTCTTCAATTTACAGTTAAGGAAAAAATCTGTTATCTTTATTTTTAAACCTAGTACATTCTGGTAATAGATCTTTAATTGTGAGATTTACATTCAATAATACAAAAAAAGTTTACAAGTCTACCTGCAAGTTAGAGAATAGAAAAGTTCAAAATGTAGTTAAGTTTGGGTGGATTGATGAGTAAAACTTTAGGAAAGTAAGTAGGTATCAATCTAGATACTAATAACAGTAATATTAGCGCCAAACCAAAGTGATACTTAAATTGAATTGAAAGTTTTCGGTCACATAAATGTAACCAGCTAAATGTAATGAAACTAAATTTAGGGTTGAACTACAAAAATTGATCCAGAAGAACCAAAAGAACCAAAAAATAAGTAGTTTAGGGAAAAAGTTAAAATGTTGTAATGTGGGTTATGACTATGATTCTTATTGTGGAGAGGATTTCAGTTACTTATAGGTACTTGAAGTTATACAACCTTTTCAAGTGTGTCTAATTTTTCAATGCTATCAATTAGAATACGGTCAGTGTCTTCAGATTTCTTGACAAAGATCCGTCCATAACGCACCCAAACAAATTTGTACCCTAGTTCCTTAGCACGGGCCCGAGTAGCGGCGTGTAGAGCCTTGTTTTCCACAGATAGGTGCTCTACAACAAAGACAGGTTGTGGTTTTTCTACAGATAAACCAAGATGGTTAGTGTTCAGGCGATTCTGTGGATGGGTCCTGTTGTGTTTGAGAGATGCAGCCAGGAAGGTATCACGCTGGCGTGGGTTACTAAACTTGACAAGGATTGATCTTGGGCGGGCGGTATCAGTGTTCTTTTTGGCAATTCTGGTACAATGAATTATATCCTGGTCTGTGATGTCACACTTAATCTGTTTGCCAAGATGTAGAATTGACTTAACAATATTTTCAGTCTTGCTTTCCGGAACACACTGAACCTCAATGTTGGAAGCTCTCGCATACTGCTCAGAGATATTGACTCTTTGAGTGAGTTTTTTTACAGAGTCTTGAAGCAAGTTATTTTCTTTTTTGAGGTCTTCTATCTGTGTAGACTTCTGATCCAAGTTGGTTTTCAGCTCATCAAATTTACTGCTAAAGAATGAGATTGCTTCTTGAAAGTTATTCACTACTTCACTGAGACGACTCTGCTCAGATGTCAGTGTTTTTAATGAGTTACCAATTTCTTTTGCAATAATATCTTTGAGTACCTTTACTGTGATCAGGGCACTTTCTTCATCGATGATATCTCTGTCAGAGAGAGATGATTGAGAGCTGAAGAAACCAGGTGTATCAGGGCTACTTTTCAGCGGGGAACTCTGCACAGGTGCAGCCTTAGACGAGTCTGTCCGTCCAGCTACTTGACGAGTAGGGTCATTAGAGTTCTCACATTTGGAAGCTTTTTTACAGCACTCTTCGCAAGACCAGGAGTTTCTACTTTCGTTGCTCATAAGCCGAAATTTTTTTACCAGTATGTTGGCGCAGTCTACATCATACCATTTCATGCAGCCTTGACATCTCAAGCGTTCTCTGTTAGGAATAGGATTCAAACACACTGCACACTCCTTAGACATTATTATGTATTTCCAAGTATGATGTTCCTCTGTTGGTAATTTTTCAAGTATAAATGCCAAGGCCCAAGGACACCTCAGTTGTGTTATAAGCACCTTTGATAAAGGCAATTCATGCAGGTCATGCAGTGTAATGCAGTGTAAGCTTCACAACACGATATTTTTAGATCACTTCATATCAAAACCAGGACAAAGTTTGAGGTTAGGTTTGCATAGCAAGGTGTTTTATTGTGCTGAAAATACTGCTTCTCTCAGGAGCACATTCAGTAGATACCTTTAAACGCAACTGACGTACTGTGTGACTGACGACTACGTATTAGTAGTATTAGCGTAGCGCTTGACAAATAAAGTTGAAAATGGTGATGCGTTTGATTTAGTTGAATCTCTTGTTCGACAATGTCAACATTATTTATCGGTTTTAATTTATTTTAAAAATAAATACACCAGTAAGTTAAAATCTTTATACATATTTCTCTAGATGATAAAATTACCTTTCTTACAGTAACAAAATTATAAAATGTTATCACTCAAAATATTGAGCATTTCGAGACGAAAAAGTATTTTCGTGTTCTTTCTTGCGATATTTTTCAAGTTCCTAGATGGTTTTTATGAAATATTTTTGTATAAGTCTTTTTTCCATAAACTTGACTATATACTGTATTTTTTTTGGGCTTGTAATATGTCGCAGTACGCCTAACTGTGCGACGAAAATGTGGACGTTTTACGGTTTCTGTGTTTGGGCAGCGCCTTAACAAAACTCACCTCTTACGTTATAAACGTATAGCTCCGCGAAATGGTTGAAGTCGACCGCAGATTCCTTGTCAGATCCGAAGCCGAACAGGAAGTTAGAGAGGTACTGCGCCATTCGAGGGTCTATTTGCGGACCCCAGTATTTCTGGAATGGAGAAACGGTGTTTTACATAAATATAGAATAATTGTGTAATTTCCGCTCTCAGCTGTGGTCTGTAAAAAAAGGGAATAATTGGGTAATTTCAGCTTTCAGATTTGGTCTGTAAAACTAGAGAATAATTGGGTAATTTTAGCTTTCAGCTTTGGTCTGTAAAACTAGAGAATAATTAGGTAATTTCAGCAGTTTTTTTTAAATAATAATAACGTTTAAAATTTTAAGACTTAAATTTATTACATTGTTGATCCCCACACTAGGTTAAACCTGTATCGCGGGGAAGCTTGTTCTGTAAAACTAGAGAATAATTGGGTAATTTCAGCTCCCAGCTTTGGTCTGCTGGAAACCTATACAGACTTCCTAATGATAGAATTGGGTATGGAAACGGTACGCCCTATCGCACAGCTCATACAAAAACAAACTACATATGTAGTAAAATACATTAATAATGCTGGACAATCCACACAGGATCATCTAGCCCCAATTCTAAACAGAGCTTGTGATACTCGATGGCTGATATACTTAATACAATATATTACATAGATAGATTTTTTTTTTATTATTTGTATCTATCAGGCTCATGGTATCGTTGATACCATCAAACCATAAATATAAAAATATATGTAGAGTACATATATATATATGTACTCTACATAATAATAGTTGGTAGGTATGTCAAGCCATTTTTTTTCATGAACAATGAAATTGACATTATTATGCTCTTGTACGTGTTATGTACCTATCAGAATAAATAAATTTTCTACATTTACCTTTATGTTGCGCATTTCCCTCGTTTACATAGAAACAGTGAAATATTTACAATTCCCTCCGGCTTATATTTAAACCACGCTACCTGATTTATTGCCAAGTGCGTTAAACTAACAATGTACGCTGCGCATGCGGTCAGAATGGGAAACAATGTCGAAGGTACGTCAAAGTTATGTACGGATTTACGGTGCGATTTCATGACCGATTTACTACGTGTTAAAGGTTCAGGGTGTTTTCGTGTTCATTTAACAACACACCTACTAATCCGTGAACTAAGGAGATTCAGATTCAATAAATAAAGTTATTGAATCTTCTTAAAGCTTACAAAATAAGCACTTAGACAAGCTGGGTCGGTAATCCGTAGTTTCTGATTCGTTTTCGAGCAAATATGGTCTTATGTCGCCTGCATAAGATCAGCGTTAGGACGACAACGAAATAGAACCCACGATTTTACTTTCCCTTGTGTTGCATTATTTATATGTTCTAGCTAGCCGCACGGCGCGGGTACAATGCTGATACATGTTATACATATATAATATGTATAACATAATATGTTATACATAATATGTATACCATGTATCAGCTTGTTGCAGCAGGTATATATTGTATACCTTCCTCTTGAATCACTATTTAATAAAAAACCGCACCAGAATCCGTTGCGTAGTTTCTAAGATCTAAGCATCCCTATGTGTCCTTATGTAGGGACAGACAGCGGGAAGCGGCTTTGTTTTATTCTATGTAGTCTATACTAAAATTATAAAGAGGAAAGATTTTTGATTGTTTGTTTGAATGAAATAGGCTCCAAAACTACTGGACCGATTGGAAAAATTCTTTCACCATTAGAATCCTAAATTATCCATGATGAACATAGTCTATATAATATTTTCAAGAAAGTTAGGGATCCGCATGAAAAATTCAATAATTAAACCGTGCGCTATATGTATATTCAACCTCTTTTTCTATTATGGCTCCGCTGCTTGCTTTTTCTTTATAAGTTAAGGCGTTACCTTGTCCTAAGCTAGCACCAACGATTAAATGTTATTGTTAATAATACCATCATCCCAAGGTTGCCTGGAAGAGATCGCTGTTAGCAATAAGGCTGCCGATTGTGTCAATCTAGATATAATTAGTATTAGGATCATGTACGGATGCATAACTTTTTTGAAAATATTCAATAGCCTATGTTTACTCGGGATAGTATTAGATTGTAATGGTGAAATAATTTTTGAAATCGGTCCATCGGTCAAATCTTTCCCCCTTATAATATTAAAGTAGAGACTAAACAGAGTAACAAATTATAACATGGAGATCAGTGCCGTGTTCCCACGCTATCAGTAAAGGCACATGCTCAGCTGGATGTTGCCAGTAATCAAAACGCTAATTTCCAGCATGTAAGTACCATTGTGGTAATGGCGTACCTTTAGGTCTATAGCAAAATGATGACGTAAAAGAACCTTATATCCGAGGATTTTGTCAGAACTTTAAACTCGATCACCTTGACTTTTATCCTTTAAAAAAAAGAAACACTGCGTCATAACAGAAATTAGTTTCGTTGAAGAGTTTCAAGGACGAGCCCTTCTACAAATAACTCTCTTGTCGTAAGCATGGTACGGATTCGGTGGACAGCAAGACATTTAATTACCTGCGGGCTGTATTGGTTAAATTAAAAAGATATATTTTTTATTAATTCATCATAAATTATTTTTATCGACAAATTTTGAGCACAATAGCGCTCACAATTCCCCATCCTTATACATATTAATAAAAATGCAATAGTTAACGAGGTTTGCTTGGCATTTGGCGGCTAAGGCGACTAGTTCTATGGCTAGTACCATCCAACTACGGAGCCGACTGTACCTTGAGTCAACCGAGTGGAGAGTCGACGCAGAGTCACGTCGGTCGACGCAGAGGGAACCATTGTTCTAAAAGTGTCTACTGACTGCCGTTACGGGGCGTCACGTCTAACACAAATAAGGTCACAGTTAACACACCAGTAATATATTGGGGAAGGTTCAAAATCCTTATTAATAAAATGCAAAACTAACTCTGTCTGTCTACCCGTTTTTCACGCTTAAACTAATGAACAGATTTTGATGAAATTTGTTGCAGACTTTGTCTAGACCGGAAGGAAGGACATAGGATCCTTTTTAACCCGGTGTCACGCCCGGCTTCGCAAGTATAAAACAAAAATAAAAAAATTTATACGGAACCCTATTTTTTTTAATATTCTATAGCCTATATTCATCACGGAGAATTTAGGATTCTGAAGGTGAAATATTTTTTCAAATCGGTCCAGTAATTTCAGAGCCTACATCAAACAATCAAATCTTTCCTCTTTATAATATTAGTATAGATTATTCATGTATATTTATAATATTAGTATATTTATATACCTACCTATAACATGCATTAGTATCGACATTGCAACCGTACGAAGCAGGGGCGGAGCGCTAGTCAGTAATATAGTTATTGTGGGCCGTGTGGTGACGGCATATAATTTCACCACCCCATCTCTTCCCGTGGGTGTCGTAAGAGGCGACTAAGGGAAACACACCGGGGGGCGGGCAGCAGCGCCCTCTGCAGAACAACTACTCCGAACTGCGATCCCCAACCCGCATGCCCAGCGTGGGGATTATGGGCACTAACCCCCAAATAATAATGCCATCTATGGCGCTCATTAGGGGAGGCCTATGTCCAGTAGTGGACTATTATAGGCTGGTGATGTGATGTGATGTATAGGTACTTGTACCTTATCAGTGAGAATCTCTGATAAAGCAGCCATGATCGTATTAATAAACGTGACTCAGTCTGTACAATTCACTGGCTTTAATCTACTATTGTTTGTTTATGTGGGGCTTGTAGCCTCGAAATAGAGTTGTGCTTATTTTTCGCAGCCGTATAGAAGTAAGGATTACAGTAATGATTAGTACTATATTAACGGGTATTTATCGCGTTTTTTTTTTCCTAGACGTTTCAACAGGTTTGCACTCTGTCGTGGTCACGAGGTGACTCGCGATAAATACCCGTTAATATAGTACCTACTAATCATTGTGTTCTGATCGCGTAAGTTTAAAAATATTCAGGATTACAGTAGTTGCCACTTTTATAGCCGAGGATGATGTTTCAGATTAATATTTAGATTTTTTTTTAATAACGAAAAACAGAATACTAGATATTACTGAATCACTACATAGTATAAAACAAAGTCGCTTCCCGCTGTCTGTCTGTTTGTCCCTATGTACTACCTATACTTAGATCTTTAAAACTACTTTTGATACGGTTTTTTTTATATATATATAGAGTGATTAAAGAGGAAGGTTTTATAAATATGCTCAAATTACAAATCATTTTGGTATTACGTTTGTATAGAAAATTCATCCGTCACCGGAGCCTTAAGATCTTTGTACAACATGAAAACAATAGAACACTTGAAACTTAGATCACTCGATATGTAATTCACAGCCTTAACTACCATGTCCAAAAATAAAAACAATATAGATAAATATCCGATAATTATTCTTTAATATGTCAACAAATCGTGAAAGTTAAAAAATTTTTACCATGTCCATTTCGAAAATCCGTAGGTACCTTCCGGTTAATAGCGTGAGACTTCAGTAAAATATTTCAAAAATGCATTCTCTCGCGGAAATTTAAAAACAAACCGTCATGAATAAACAGGAATACCTTCATTTCTTGGAACATGCGTCAACAGCGTGCGTAAACGCCCCAATCCATCATTCTTTCACTTAATTTAATCCAATCCAAAACCTCGGCCTCGACTCTGAGACTCCACCATCACCATTCGTCCAATTCGTCGTGGAATTTTATCATAATCAAAATTCGTTTATATGCATTTATGTTTTTTTTTGTGTATCATCATACCTATTCGTTAATATTATAATTATCTTTTTGTATCATCACAACATAGTATAAAACAAAGTCGCTTCCCACTGTCTGTGTATGCTCCCGATGTATGCTTAGATCTTTAAAACTACGCAACGGATTTTGATGCGGTTTTTTAATAGATAGAATGATTTAAGAGAAAGGTTTTTCAGCATTGGACACGTGTAAAGCCGGGGCGGGTCGCTAGTTATTAAATAAACGTAGTCAATAGTATAGCTAATTTACTTTACGTTACTTTTTTTTTAAATATTCTATAGTCTATGTTCATCAGGGATAACGTAGAATTCTAATAGTGAAAGAATTTTTCAAATCGGTCCAGTAACACGCTATATACATACACCGATTGCACAATATTATGTTACTTATATTATTGTAAATAATCTATCAAAAGAAAGTTTTGGAGAAGACGATAGCTCTTTCCTTATCTACTTTTTCAATAACTCTTAGAAAATTCATCTGGCGCCACGATTAAAAAATCTTTCGCTTGCAACTGTTTAGTCACGAAAGAGGATTTCCCTCCTGTAGGCCAAGGCTTGTCTATTCTACCCTAGAGAACAATCCCCGTGGGATTGTTCTCTAGGGTAGAATAGACAATAATAGCATCACATCGCCATACATTGCGTACATTATCGAAGTTGAAGAAATTAATTTCAAATCATTTACGCATTCCATGACAAAGTGACGTAATTTTTGTCTATTCTACCTTAGACAAGAAAGCCCGTGCTTGCCCTCCAGAATTGAATTGAATTTAGCATTACTGCCTCAGAGTCGGGGCTGGACTCTGGATAAATGCAGTATAAACAGGATATCAATCATTTTGATTTTAAAACGCTTTATCCGCAATATTAAAGTTGTTTACGTGCGCTGGTTTACATCAATCGCGGTACAGCCCATTGTTATAGGCTATAACCTATAACTTATAGGTATTAGAAGAAACTGCGAGACCAGCAGCAGCGATTAAAAGTCAAAATTCATGTTCAAAATTCAATAAATCTATACTAATAATATTATAAAGAGGAACGGTATGATAGTTTGTTTGTTTGAATTGAATAGGCTCTGAAACTACTGGACCGATTTGAAAAATTCTTTCACCATTAGAATCCTAAATGTTTTCTAATGAAGATAGGCTATAGAAAATTTTCAAAAACGTTAGGGATTTGCATGAAAATCTAAATTTTTGGTAAATACCTGTGCGAACCCGAGGCGAACCGCTAGTTAATCAATAAATAAAGCTGGACAATACAAACAGCGTCATCTAGCTCTATCGACAGGGCGTATTACGCCGCCGCCGCCGCGCCCAATGTAAGGTTGGCACGGGCTCTATTTTCACGCGTACCTACTCCTAATTTTCACGAGTTTGGAGAAAACTTGATATGTAAATCCCACTAACAGATAGCAATAAAAGGTCGTGGTTCATCTACGTGGTCGGACAAAAAGAAAGATTTTCGATAAGCAATACAAATCGCAGTTTAATAGCCACAAACGAATCCACGCGATACTGTGGTACGATGCCTAAACAAAGCACTGGATATAAATAATAAATAATGCTGGACAATCCACACAGCATCATCTAGCCCCAAGCTAAGCAGAGCTTGTGTTATGGGTACTAGATGACTGTTATACATAATACAATATTATTAAATAGATAGATATTTTTTATTATACATAGAAAAAGACCAGAACCCCTGAACAAATATCTGCAGATCGTATAAATATTTGTCCCGAGGCGTGAATCGAACCCTCCTGCGTCGCAGGCGGACCTTCGCCCACCGCGCCACAGTGGTCGTCATATGGATATTGTTTCTTCCGAAAATAAGCGTTTGCACGGCATTGTAGCATTATGAACTCAACCTCGAAAGATTGGTGGGACCGTAAACAACTTAACTCGTGCAATCTCGTGCAATTTACCAATTTATTGTACTTAAGAACTGAACTTTACCGAGATATTCATTATAAGTTAATAAGGACTTTCCGACTCAGATCGGAAAGTCCCTAAAGTTCTTCTCTAAAACTTCATCTATTTTATCTTAATACATTGAAAAAAGGAAATTCAAGAGTTTCATTGGGCAGTTTGTGATACCTATTGGAATTTTTTTTAATGCCTCTGTGATAGTTTTATTTTGAATAGGTTAGGCAGAGATAAGAAGTTCCGTTTTTGGCCACCAAACTAATTTAAGTTCATTTGAGTCGGGGGAACGCCTTATGTTTAAAACTTCACGATTTGTTCTGGCATTCACTGCGCAGCAACAAGCACCCTCAGATTGCGTCATGGACATAGCAAGAATATATCGCTTTTGTTTTTTTTATTTCGCAATGTTGGACTGCGAATGCAAACGAAACAGGTTCTGCATTCGCCAAAACGAAAAGCAAAGTTTCTGGTCCGTTTCAATGCAAATCATATCTTATGTAACTGTAATAAAAGTAGATTTTCGATTTCCAACCAGGCCTCCATGTGAATTCTTCCACAAGTGGACAAAAAATATACCTAAGTGTAGTAAATAAACAAATCGTTGATTTACTACACTTAGGTATATTTTTTTTTCTATACTAATATTATAAAGAGGAAAGATTTGATTGTTTGTTTGTTTGTATGTTTGTTTGTTTGTTTGTTTGTTTGAATTGAATAGGCTCCGAAACTACTGGACCGAGTTAAAAAATTCTTTCACCATTAGAATCCTTAATTTTCCGTGATGAACATAGGCTATATAATATTTTCAAAAAAGTTAGGGATCCGCATGAAAAATTCAATAATTGAACCGTGGGCTGTATATTCAACCTCTTTTTCTATTATGGCGCGTCAGAATAGAAAAAGAGGTTGTATAGCGCACGGTGCTTGCTTTTTCTCTACGGCCAGTGTCAGTTTTGGAATGTCGAGTCAATGTCAAAAACCCCAATGCTGTTAAAAAAGTAAAGATCCGTATGAAAACTGGGTTTCACCCATCGTTTTAGTGTGTATAATTTCTGAAATTTTTGTTTAATACCCGTGCGAAGCCGGGGCGGGCCGCTAGTATTTAATAGTTTAGAATTATAACGGTCTATTAGCTTATTCGACTAAAGACACGGCGCTATGGCGCTCATTAGGGGAAGCCAGCAGTGGACTAACATAGGCTGATGATGATTAGCTTACTTGTAAGCCTAAAAAAAAGGTATTGATTTCTGAAATTTTGATCGTCTACTAGCGTACAATATCAAGTTAAGTCACAGTCAAAAACTAGTGTTAAACCTACCCTCAGGCCTCGGCAATTACCCTAAAAGTCTAGGGCGTGGGCAAACAGCCCTCGGTGAGCTCATCGATTAATGAGGGTGAGCATTCTGTGTATCAATTGACACGGTATGTCAATGTAGACCGCAAATATTGGCATAATAGTTCGTGGTTATTTGGAGCGGAAAGTCTTTTGCGACCTATATAACATTTCATTTCCCATAACACAAGCTCTGCTTAGCTTGGGGCTAGATGATGCTGTGTGGATTGTCCGGCATAAAAAAAAATCCTCTTTATAAATATTATAAATATATTTCTCTAATGTGGCAAAAAGCCTTTATTAACAAAGAATAACAATTATCTAACTAAATTATAGCTAGTTTACAATTGAATCAATTGAGCTAACAGCAGACTGTTGGAAACAAACAACAGGTAGCTCAACTGATCCATATCAATACCAGTTGGAAGTGAACCCAAGATGCTGGCTGCATTGCCTCGCTGTATGGCAATGCAATATACATACATATATAATTTTTAAATAAATATCTTTTTAAAAAACCTGGTTCTTTCTTTTTTTGTAATTTTGATAATGTTGGATAGAAAATGGGGTTAGGATTTTGAAATAAACCTACTTAGCTAATGTTGCAAAATTCTAAAACCTAGGATATTTGTACTGTAATAGAACGGCTGCATAGATTTTCATAAATCAAAAAAATAATTCATACATTAAAACAAAAAGAAAAAATTTACTCTGAAGGTTAAAACGGTTTACCAATCAGTAATGGTTTTTAAAACAGAGGCGTAAATCAAACCTGCGTCGCATGCGGACCTTCGCCCACCGCGCCACAGAGTACGTCTATCAGAGTAGAGGTAGTGTCGGTCTATCTATTAATATTTGCGATTTGTAAATGTTGCTCATGTTGTTAAGTCATAAGACACTGTGTATATAACACTGTTTATGACACTGTGTATATAAACACTGTTTATGACACTGTGTATATAAACACTGTTTATGACTTCATTTGTCATAAGCACACGTTCGTCCACAGGTGAAGTTGCCACTGACCTTATGTGTAAAGAAGCGAGCAAGAAACCTTTATCTTGTTAGTTTTCGAGTTGGAGCAAAAGAGAGTACCGAGTGAACGAACGCTAGCTGTGTAACACGCCCCGTAACACCACCGGTTAGAAATCGGCTTTATGCAGATTACCGAATGAACGAAGTCTAGCTGTGTAACGCCCCGTAACACAGGATTGAACCGGCTTTAAACTTGCGACATTCGTAATGGTAAGGAAAACTCGATCAAGCCACCACCCGATCTGTTTATAATCCAAGCGATAGTTATGACCAGGCCGATAGTTATGACCAGACCGATAGTTATGACCAGACCGATAGTTATGACCAGACGCTTTGAGCTGATTATTGCTTGTGAATTGTGTTTGTCAGGTCGCCGAGGCAATTTGCAATTCGATTGAGTTGCAGTTCCGAGCTAATTTTAACTCGTTTAAATCTTATGCTGTGACGAATAACCGGACGTTTGTTTTTATGCAGTTTTCCTTGTGGAACACAAAAAGTTGAATAAGAGGTTTTATTTTGATTGTAAATAACTTCTAAATATATATGTATTTTAGTATTATACTGAGGAAAGATTTATTTGTTTGTTTGTTTGAATTGAATAGACTCTGAAACTACTGGATCAATTTCAAACTATCTCAGTTAAGATTTACTTCAAAAGATATTGATTAAATTTTAGAAAAACTATTTCTATTATAATGTTCATAATTACTAATACAAACCACCAACAAAATAATGGGTGCAACAAATGAAAACTTCTAAAGTGAGACACATTGTACAAATGTAGAACACAAAATAAAACAAATTAAAAACATACACATGAAACAAATAACTTAGTAATACTTACAAGTTTTATAAAAAGATTAGCTTTACCGTAAAAAAATATTTACATTTTACTTTTATAGGTTTTAAAACATATACAAACTTGTATGTATCAGATTGAGTCAGTGATCATAACTTTCCCCAAAAACATTTAGAGTTAAATAGAAAAAACGTTATAATGTGCATATCTAAAATTTACAAGACATCACAACTGATATTAAATAAGACTTTTCTAATTTTTTTAAATTAGTTTTTCTTTACAGGAATAACATCAATTTATCTAAACATAAACCATTAATCTTGTTTCTGCTTATTTCAACTGCTATATTTACCAGATTTCCTCTAAAAATTATAGATCTTTATTAAGTAAGAATAAATAATTTTGTAGATCATAAGTTAGTAACACTTTACCCTTTAAATCATACCCAAAAAATACCCAAAAACAATACCCAAAAAACTGCATGATAACACGATCCTGAGTTAATATGTTAAGTAAGTAGGTACTATTTATTAAAATGTAGATCACCAACCCAATATCAAACTAAAACTAAAATGAAAAATAAATGAACACACTTCTAATGACTCTGCATCTAATTTCCCACTCACGATGAGGTCCTCCTCTCGTATCTTGTCCGAATTCTTCGAAGCCGACTTGAATGTGGCCGCGATGTACTTTTGTTCATCTTTTGTGAGCAGCGCACATTTAGCTGCTAGCTTCTTGCTAGTGTTGCCCATTCTAGAAATCATAATAATCATAGTGATTTATTTTGGCCGAGTTTGTACAATTATTATTGTTTGTTATATTAAATCAAAAATCAAAATCAAAGTGCTTTATTTCCTTTAGACCTTACAGGACTCTTAGACGATTAAGTATGTCCAATCCAAATTTATAGTTTTTTTGAGATTTATTGTCAATATGAATAGCATGATAGTAGTAGTTACCCTTAACAAGTTCTAGCAAACAAAAAAGAGCACAGAAAAATAAACAACTTCATTCAGAAAATAAGGAAAACGGAGAATGCTGTAATATTCTTCAGCCCTTCATGAAATTTCTAGAAACAATTAATATTAATATTACAGATATTTTATGGAGGTCTGGGTAAATATTGATTAGGTACCTATGTAGTTAACTGGTATCTACTACAAGCTCAGTTTACTTTGGAATCAGCTGATTATTTAATTTAAGTACCTACTTCTTTTTCACTGCCCAATAAATTATTTTCTACAGTAATAATTTCTACAGTAGTATAAATAAAAAAAATCAATTAGCACTTATTTATTACACTATATATAATATTAGTGATCTTAATATTTATAATATTATTTATTACATGTCATTTGTGTTATAAAATTAAATGTAACCTGCATGTTTTATGCATTTAATTTATCAATATTATAAGAATATTGATGACAAGCTGCTTTAGCCTTCAGAATTTAAATTCTAAAAGAATGATTCCATTGATTATTACAGTACCTACCTACAATATGTAACACAACTAACACATTAAGTGGCCTTAGGTGGAACAATATGTTTACATTATTTTTCGTATCGTCACAAGACTAAAACCGATCATTCACTAACGGCCTGAGTCATAATTTAAACAAACTCACGTGAATGGGAAAATTTGTGCAAAAAAATAAACAAACCCGTAAACAAAGTTACCTTTTGCAAACACCAAAATTAAATTCACTCTATTATTTCAACCGACCAAAACTTCCCGGGCACAATCTCGAGTGCTATCACATTAGTAAGGTAAATAGATAAGCGGATTCATTATGAATTGCTTTGAGCGAATTACATTTAGATACACAAAAATCAATATTTACATCTGAAAATAAAATTCAAATCTGCAAGTTCAGCAAGTTGAGTTTACCTGTCAATGTCAACCCACTTGTCAGGTGACACAAAAGTTGACAAATGTTTTCTTAATTGTTTTTCGTCGTAACTTTCCCGCGCGATTTAAACTTTCATAACGCACGTCCTTCGTCCAGCGGAGCAAAAGCGACTGCCATGCGTCTGCCTCGTTCCTGCCTTACTGCCTTACTGTCGTGCTCCTCGCCTGTCTTTCCAGAGTTACTGATATTCCCATAGCCTATATTCTGTATTATTTTTGTTCTTTGTTTGTATAGCTTGCGCAGCACGATCTCCACGAAAAACCAGCGGTGCTATGTATGTACATGGTCAGTAGAGTCCGATTTTTTATTTCTGTCTTTTTCTCTGAAGGTATGTTCTGACAAAATCATTTGGAGACTTCTGCTTAGAAATCTAACTCCTTAATAATATCATGGACTAATTGTAAGTACATGGTATTTTTAACCTCCTACCTCCTGCTCTAATGAGTATGCAATTTTAACTTACGTAGATACTCGGTAAATTAAACTTCAGTTATTTATTATTAGTAAATCGCAGCACTCGGCAGATCCTTTTTAGCAACTAACAGTAACAATGCTTGCAAGAAAATTATTTAGATTACATTTTTGGCTTGATCGTATTAATTTCATACTGGGTAATTTTCAGCTAGGCAGGTAGGTAAGAAAAATATCCTCATTCCTATCTCATTCCTAGGTAAGTACCTACTTATGAAGTTGACACCCACTAACTATTTAGGTAGAGGTTGTCTGGTAGAGATCGCTCTTAAAACGATAAGACCGCCAATATGTCACATTTCTTGTACCTAATTTTGTTTTGTTAATTTAACTAATTAATTTAGACATATAACTTTCTATCTATCGACCTATGATAATCCTCCTTCCTACTAACCCTAGGTAGGACTTACCTACTAAAACAACAATGTTCCTGTATTTTGTAAATAAAAAATAAAACAAAAAGCTTTTTACCCACACACTATGGATATAATGGTCCAAATCGAAGATATTAACGTGATTGCTGTGTATATTCTTATTGGCTTGAGTACATTGTCTCCAACACTAGAGATTTCGTTTAAAAGATACAGCATGTGCAGTTGGGGTGGTATGCTTAGCGCGGTGGCAAATACTTTCAGCTTTGGGCTTATAAAAGTGGGGATGAAAGACCCAATTAGAATAAAGCTGAAAAGAATAACGGAGAACACGATTCTTCCATGAACATCTTCCGTATAGATCGAGTAACCAACAACGTAACTCCAATGAGCAAGGGTGATCAGGCGAATCAACCCTAGTATCTTAGTAATCATGGAACTGCAGAGCAAAATTAGTGCCGTAGAAATAATAAGGACAAGCTTCATAGCGTAACATTTTTGTTAATTTTGCTTCTACGAAGCATATTACATTTTTAATAAAAGTTTCTGTTTTTTAAAAAAATACCAAATGTCTAGCGGTTTGACATAATTATTATCGTACGGTACGAGATGACACCCACACACACATACACATAACTAGTATTTACCTCAGATGTATTTACAGACGCTCCGATTCGGTTGGTGCCACTGCCAGCCATATTGGAACCGACATAGCAACCATTCCAACATTGCTACAGATTGTCCGACGGTTGGCCTTCCAACCGTCAGTTGACTTTGCTATGAAGTAGTGAACGGACGTCTTGCCACCTGATGCCATCGATCGTCGATGCATAAACATCATGCCACCGGTATTATCTAAAAATGCTAAAATAGCAACAACGTTTTTAAAGTAGCCGCACTGTCATTTTTTTTAAAGTTCAGCATAATCAAATACGCTTGATTTCTGGCATCTCTATTGGCGTAATCTTTGTGACTTAAGTCCCACAAACTGGGAAAGTCTTTATTAAGTCCAAGAAACTTTATTATTATGTCACGTTCGGTGACCGTAACTCCCTCGGCGTTCATGTTGACGTCCTACAACGGCGGCGTTGCGAATGCGACTGAGCCGATTTGGTCGGAACAAAGCTTCCAAACGTTCCGATTTGGTTGGACCGGATAGGAATTTGGTTTTGTCGGATCGCCGGCGCGTCCGACCACGTCCAACCAATATTAATAATAATTATGTCGGACCGACCGCACTCTTCACTTTCCGATTTGGTCGTGGTCGGATGGTTGGCACCAACCGAATCGGAACGTCTGTAAATACTATTCGGTTGACACCATGGCCGTAGGGAGGGGGGGGGGGTTTTGGGGGTTCAAACCCCCCCCGAAATGTTGAGGCACCGTTAAAAATCTAACTTTAGTACCAAAAATTTTCTCGGATACGTACGTGGCAAGCAGCACTGTAAATGGTTATTCTCTCTTAAAAACACAAAAATTTTTTTCGTCTAGTTTCATCTCCGATTTACAACAGCGCGCTCTGCGTCGCCGCGTCGCGTGGGGCGCGCTCGCGCTCCAAGCCATGCGACTCCTATTGTGTATCTTACATACACAATGGGAATATTACGTACATTGTATTGTATGTAAGCACGCAGCACTAAATTTTTTTTAGGTCATTCTCTCTTGAAAAATCAAAATTTTTTTTCATCAAAATTTGGCTCTACACCATGTGAAAATGAGCTGGGTGCACGCACTGCATTCATTTACGGCCGATTCCAGCTAGGCAGGCTGATCACGACATTACTTTTAATTTCGTAAATCAATAGACCTATTTTGTTGTTTTTCCGTTTTTGAATTGCTCCCTCTGTTTGCTGTTTTTACAAAAATAGGAAAAAAGTTTCTAATATTTTTTGGTAACGACCGAAAATGTCAAAAAATATTCGCGGCTCGCTCCGCTCGCCGTGTTAATTCTGAAGTCTTCTTAGCTTTTTAACAGCCTTGCGAAAATGTTACAATTTCTCAACTTTTTCAGCGGCCGCAAACACAACAGAATATAGGCGCTCATTCCGCTCACTGTTACAATTTTGGCATACCGATCACCAATCTCCAAAATGACCACCACGGTTTTTGAAATATTCGGGGCTAGCTGTCATATCTCACACTTTTGCGTAGGTACTTTCTTACAAACCATCGGAATTTTTTTAAATATTTTTTAGTTAACGACCGAAAAAGTCAGAAAAAATTCGCGGCTCGCTCCGCTCGCCGTTCATTCTGAAGTCTTCTAAGATTTTAAACAGCTTTGCGAAAATGTCACAATTTCTCAACCATTTTCAGCGGCCGCAAGCACAACAAAATGTAGGCGCTCATTCCGCTCACTGTTATAATTTTTATTATGCTACCACGTGACCATCCGAAAAAGTAACAAAAAAATTTCTTCTTAGCAAAAAACGTTTAATCTAACAATTTTTGTTTTTTTACCTTACCAAACTTCACCAAACTCCAAAATTATCACCGCAAAGCCTCTAAAATTTTCGGGGTTCAGTAATCATAATCTTTTGTCACTCTTGATTCTATTTTACAGAACATCCAAAGTCGCTAAAAAAATTGGCGTTCATTCTGTAGTAGAACTTATTTGGTTAATCATCAAAAAACCAAATATCTCACACTTTTGCATACTTTTTTACAAAACATCGGAAAAATCCGAAAAAATTTGCGGCTCGCTCCGCTCGCCGTTACTAATTATGGTTGTTATGTTTATATCGGTTTTTTTTTAAAGTGCTTGGTTGAAAACCACTCCGGGTACTATACTACTAACCTAAGTATATGATGATGTTGAGATGTTGCATATTGTTTCGGGCGGGTCTAAGGCTCGACCCCCCCCGAATAGTATTTCTGGCTACGGCCCTGGTTGACACCGTTGTTGAAACCGCGCTACAATTACAATTAAAGTTGCCATTGTGCCCAAATTGTACCATTCTGTAGAATGAAAACAAAATGTAGGTAATATTATATTATTATGGGCTTTTTGCATACTACCTTTAATTCATATTGTTTTGTGATACAAAATTAAGTATTTAGCGTATACATCTATATATATATATCTATATTTAAAAATTCCTATCACCTTGTAAATATTTAAAATAATAAATTATTTGGTAGATTTTTATTTGATATGTATGGCACTCATCACCGTGACTTGGAAAATTATTTGTTGTCTGCTCCGGAGTTGTCGATATTTTGTAACAGAACGTAAAATAAAGAGCATTTACCTAGTAAATGATTGCAAAATAACAAAATGACTATCACCACTAAGATGGACGTAGATTCAGCGAAGGGAGAAGGTTTCCGCCCTTACTACATCACGAAGATAGAAGAGCTGGAACTCGTTGTCGCCGAGAAGTCTCAAAACCTTCGTCGCCTGCAAGCGCAGCGTAATGAGCTCAACGCTAAAGTGCGGATGCTGCGCGAGGAGCTTCAACTGCTGCAAGAGCAAGGCTCCTACGTCGGCGAGGTCGTCAAACCCATGGACAAAAAGAAGGTCCTAGTAAAGGTACACCCTGAGGGTAAGTTCGTCGTGGATCTGGATAAAAATGTTGACATCAACGACGTGACCGCAAACTGCCGTGTCGCGCTCCGCAACGAGAGCTACACGCTTCACAAGATCCTTCCCAACAAAGTCGACCCACTAGTTTCTCTCATGATGGTCGAGAAGGTTCCTGACTCTACTTACGAAATGGTGGGAGGTCTGGACAAGCAGATTAAGGAAATCAAAGAGGTAATCGAGCTGCCTGTGAAGCACCCTGAGCTTTTTGATGCACTTGGTATTGCACAGCCTAAAGGAGTGTTGCTGTATGGCCCTCCCGGTACAGGAAAGACACTGCTGGCGCGCGCTGTCGCTCACCACACGGAATGCACTTTCATTCGTGTATCTGGCTCCGAGCTGGTACAGAAATTCATTGGAGAAGGAAGTAGGATGGTCAGAGAACTGTTTGTCATGGCTAGAGAACATGCCCCGTCTATCATCTTCATGGACGAAATTGACTCCATTGGTTCCTCTCGTATTGAATCTGGCAGCGGAGGTGACTCAGAAGTACAAAGAACTATGTTAGAGTTGCTGAATCAGCTTGATGGATTTGAAGCAACAAAGAACATCAAAGTCATCATGGCCACAAACAGAATTGATATCCTTGACCCAGCCTTGTTGAGACCGGGTCGTATTGACAGGAAGATTGAGTTCCCGCCACCAAACGAGGAGGCCCGCTTAGATATTCTGAAGATTCATTCTCGTAAAATGAATCTGACTAGAGGAATCAATTTGCGAAAGATAGCAGAGCTGATGCCAGGTGCTTCTGGTGCCGAGGTCAAGGGAGTGTGTACGGAGGCTGGTATGTACGCTCTCCGTGAACGTAGAGTCCATGTAACACAGGAAGACTTCGAGATGGCTGTGGCTAAGGTCATGCAGAAGGATTCTGAGAAAAATATGTCTATCAAGAAGCTTTGGAAGTAAATAGCTCGCTTCTATACTTGGCTTTTGCTTGTTTTAGGAAATTAAAATTAAAGTCTTTTAATACAAAATGGGACTTTCACTGTTATATCCTAATCAAAATTTATTTCTTAAAAAGCTACATTATGTCTGAAATGCAACAAAAACAAACATTTCTATTAGATATAATACTTTATTTCATTAAATTCTAATAAAGTATTTAATCAGGCATTCAATCAATAAAATATTTACTCGAGTTAAATTATGCTCAGTCATAACTACTCGTATACACTTACAATCATAGAAAATATTCTTATTTTCAATTATTAACAATATTTTCTGGAAAATATAATAAAAACAATTAGCCGCGACCAGCGCTACTGAATAATAAAAAATTAAAACTAGGGCAAAGAAAAAATATTTCATTACAATTAAATAAAAACACTGTTTTACAATTACATACATAAGATAAATCGGCTGCAAAATAATGTAAACTTTGCAGCTTTAAAGCCTTACCAATTATACATAAAATAATAATTAATTCTGATAGGCGCTAAATAATTTATCTTTACAGATGAAATAAGATTTGGTACTCATTTCCTCCTAATAATCAGCTGTCTATCATCGAATTCGGACTCCGTATCAGAGTAGTCGAGAGGCGGCGGCGATTGTGACAAGTCGATGGTTAAGCCAGCTGTGCCCTGTAAATAGAAACAATGATTAAAGCAGGATTAAAAGTAGATTGTTTACCAAGATAACCCTATTTACATTCGTTACGCTATAAATAAATAAATAATGCTGGACATTTCCACAGCATTATCTAGCCCCAAGCTACGCAGAGCTTGTGTTATGGGTGCTAGATAACTGATAAACATAATACAATAGATTACATAGATACAATATTTTTTACTATCCACAGAAAACTCCAGAACACTGGAGAAATCGAATCCGCAACCTCCGTCGTTGCTGGCAGACCTTCGCCCACCGCGCCACAGAGGTCCAATACATTGAAAAAACTAATTAAGGTTCCGGCGACGGATGTTTACCATACAAACGTAATACCAAAATGAGTTTTAATTTTAGTATATTTTCAAAATGACTTGCTATTATTAGAATAGTATTTATTTAGGTTCCTGCTACAAGATTTTCTGAAAATTATCTGCACAATTAAAAGAAAAAAATTCTTCTTTGATCTAAAAATGCGAGTAGGTAGGTTTAATTTTATTTAGTAAAAGTATTTTGAAAAATTTATGAGTTTGTTTCCCGATAACCTCCAAAATATCCTGAATTTATGATGAAACTAAAATAAATATCTCCAGATCATTTATTTCCATCCAAAAGTTGAATTGAAGAGATCACTTCTAAGCGATAGGTCCCATTCTATTTGTCTTATGTAAAGTAGTTTTTCTGGTATCAAACTCGTATATCTGTGTCGATGCGGGAATCAAACCCGCGACATGATCAATAACTTACAATCGGCTTCGGCTTGAAGGACTGCTGCCAAGCATCCCTCACATACTGCAGCGGGTTCACAAACTCGTGGGATAGGCTCCTGCGAACGAGAACGGACTAACTTACACCATTACATCTATCCACTGTTGGGAACTTTACAAACAGATTAATAATGATGTCATGAAGGGCTTTAGACACAGCAGCTATAATTAATATTTATGTACATTCGGGGTTGTATACATTTGCTTGCGGGTTGAATACATTGACACTAGGTACTCTAGTTATAAAGATCTGACATGTACCTATAAAAATGTATTCGGCAAATAAATTATATGATTTGTTGGGGGCGCTTGTGTCTGAGACAGTTTTAGTAAGATCTATTTATTAAAACTCGCTCGCGTTCAAATAATGATGGCAAAACCACTTACGCATCAGCGGCCATATCAACAGTGGGATATGACAGCGCCGCGGCCCCAGCCATGTTCGTTTGGTAACGGACTCTGAAACAAAAAATAACTTAAATAACTCAATATACTTTAACATCTTTCTCGAAAGATTGTAGGGCAGCGGGCCGCAATGCAATACGAAACTGAGGAATTATTAATTCTCCAATATTGCTCAGACTTCACCTACTGCGCCTATGAGGTCGTCTTTGGTACAAGATATGAATGAGTCAAATATCAAAGCAAAGTGCCTTATTTCCTTTAGACCGTACTCTTGGATAGGTCACAAAACACAAATTAAATAAATAATCACAGGGATTTATCACTTTGATTATTTGTTCACATCAATCTTTAAAGTAAAAAAGCGATAACTTTACCTCTGATATTTTATAGTAAGCCTTTTTGCAAAGATCATAGTGAAGTTAAAGAGATCATATTTAAGTAGCCCAGGTATGCGCATTTGTTGTAAATTTTGTCATTGTTCTCAATAAGATTAGGTGATCTCATTATATCACACTAGCGACCTGCCCCGGTTTCACACGGTTGCAAAGCTGATAATAATGCATGTTATACATAATTATAAACCTTCCTATTAAAATTTAAAAACCGCATCAAAATCCGTCGCCTAGTTTTAAATATCTAAGCATACATAGGGACAGACAGACAGCGGGATGCGATTTTGTTTTATATTATGTAGTGATACCCAAATAAACTCACTCCGTATAAGCAGCCTTGCGGTTCTTCCTCGGCTTGTACATAAAGTGGTAGTACACAAACAGTGCTATGTACACCGCGAGCAGAGCGAGCGTCGCGCCCACCACCGTCAGCGAGGCATGCTGCGCTCGCGCGTAGTCTCGGTACGACCAGCCGTTGAATAGCGGCAGCTGGAAGATAATGGTTTCATGAGAGGACTTTTGAAGGTTTTCCTGAATAAACAAGATCCTTCAAGTTTAAGTGTTACTCCCTCTAAAAAGGGCCCACAGCCTAGTTGTGGAAACAAGTCCAGAAACAAGACAAGACTAGCGCGCTGAGGGTTTTGAACATTTTACGTATATATACATTTACATATACTATGGGTAGGTACTAGTAACTTCAGATATTAGATTAATTCTCAAAAAACAGTTTTGATATGTCTAAATCATTATCTCACCCAATCAAATAACCATAAATAAAATAAATACAATAACTATAAATGATAAATTAAAACAGTTGCTAAGCTGTGTTATTCCTCACTCTGACATATGTCACAAGACAGAAAGAGAAATTATCAGGGTTTAATCTTAGCTGACTATAATGAATAAGAGTTTAAGACTACAAAAGAGCAAGACTGCAAATATAGATAATAAATAATGCTGGACAATCTACACAGCATCATCTAGCCCCAACCTAATCAGAGCTTGTGTTATGGGTACTAGATCACTGATATACTTAATACCACATATTACATGAATATAATTATTTATTATACAAAGAAAACGACAATAAGTACCTTATCTTTCTCCAGCAGCGCACACTCCCCATCCTTCGCCACCCCCCCATCATCGCACAAACACACCCCCCCTTTCTCCCCCAACACACAAACCCCCCCGCACTTCCCCGCAGCACAACCATCCACAACATCCGTCCGTTGCGTGCTAGCGTGGCGTATCACGAAGGTGTTCGCGTCGAAGACTCTGTAGATGTAAGTCTCGCAGTGTTTGTTGCCGAAGAGTAGGCACCGCGAGAGACGGAATGAGTTGGCGACGAGGAAGTAGATGTGGTCTTCGAAGAGTGCCAGGCCGTGGGGGGCTTGCAGCTCGGGCTCGTTGTAGAGGATCACTTTGCTGGGGAAGAAAGATAAATAAATAATGCCGGACAATCTACACAGCATCAAGCCCCAAGCTAAGCAGAGCTTGTGTTATGGGTACTAGATCACTGATATTCATAACACAATATTATTACATAGATAGATATTTTTCATTATAATTATAATATAGAAAACGACCAGAACACCCTAAACAAATATCTGCAGATCGTACAAATATTTGTCCCGAGGCGGGAATCGAACCCGCAACCTCCTGCGTCGCAGGCGGACCTTCGCCCACCGCGCCACAGAGGTCGTCTTTTTATACTAATAGTGTACAGAGGAAAGATTTAATTGGTTGGATTGAATAGGGTCCGAAGCTACTGGACCGATATTTCACAATTAGAATCTTAAATTTTCCCTGATGAACATAGGCAATAGAATATTTTTAAAAAGGGATCCGGATGACAATTACAATTATCCAACCACCATCCGATCTCTTGTAATTTTTTGGCGTACCTACGCGCCACTCAACACAGATCCGAAATATGGTTCAAAATAATTATTAATTTTATCACTACAACTTTTCATATCTCATAATCCTTTACACTTGGGCCATACCCCAAACAAACTGAACCCATACTTCGGACTGATCTCGATCGGTCACTCACGCGCAGCCGCTCCATTCGCTTACACATTCTGCTGCCAACCATCTTGCTAGCTTCACGCGCTCTCATATAATTTTGCTTTGTATTTACTTTTCCGTAATATTAGTTTTCTTTCTGCTTGTTTTTCTATCCATCTTTGATTAAAATCATTCATTCTATCATCAATAACATTCTTCATTTCTTCTTGCCTGCTATTATTCATCCACAATCAATCTTCCACTACATCCGGAATTACAAGCATTAGTGAAAAACAGGTACGGGTTTAGGAACACCTAGTCAATACACCACCTACAATGCCATCTTCCAAGAAAATCTACTATTATATAACTTACTGGTGCAATCCATCATAATCCATATGTATAATATGATGAGGTCCAGTTTCCGCCACATACAGCCGCTTCGTATCCGAATCCGCGGCGAGGCCGGTGCACGCCGCCACGGTGCTCAGGTCCCGGGGGCGAAGCCCTGACAGCGACGCTGACCAGACCACAGACTCTAGCGCGCGCGTGATGCAGTAGAATATGAGACGGGATTTAGGATCTACGATTAGGGATGTCACCTGGAATAAACGGTTTCGTTTGGTTATGAGACTAGTTTCTGCCCGCAGCTTTACACGTTCTATAGAAATGGTGCAGTCTTCGGGGAACTTGAGGAGGCTCGGGAAACAAATGAATTGTATGATTACGTTGATAATTGACACACTTCGGGCCAAAATAATTGCTATGGAAGTCACATCCAGCACCAAGAAGCTGATAAACCTACCTCAGCATCAGTAGGAAGCCGCAGCAGTTTGGCGCACCTCTTCTTCCCGATATTGCAGACCTTGATGCTCTGGTCGCCCGGGGTACTGTCCACGAAGTAAACGTTGCCGGTTATCCATTCCACGGCCACCTGGGAACAGGTATATACAGGGTGTTTGCTATATCGAATGCCAAAATGAAATGGGGGGTAGAGGGGGGTTTTTCATAGTAAAATTGATATTTTATACTCGCATACCTATGTTCTGTAAGCTCTTAAGAACTTTGAAACTGTAAAAAATCTAAAGTCTAGTCTAGTCTCTTCAAAACTAGAGTGAAAAGGTGTCTTCTAGAGCTGCGTGATCCACCGTCGGCCACATCTTCACTTTCCATCAACTGAGATCGTGGTCTAACGAAGGTCTATCATAATATTAAAAAAAATCTTCACCTTTGTAGGGCGTCCTATGTTGGTCACCATCACAGTGTTATGTGTGCCGTTCACTTCAATAAGCTTCCTTGAATCCGCCGAGGTCACGTACAGCTTGTTTTTCCTGTAAAAAAATCATTAGTTTTATTTTTTTGGATTCCGTAACCAAAGTATGAATATGGAACCCTATTACTAAGCCTCCGCTGTCTGTCCGTCTTTCCGTCACAGGGTTGTATCCAAAGAAACATAAAAGATAGAAAGTGTAGGCTTTGCCGCTATAACAGAAAATTATAAAACGGAATCCTCCGTTTACTAGTCGACGCTCATTTACTTTTTGAAAAAAGCTTGTGGCAGGAACCTTTAAATACCATTCTAATATAAATAGGAAACCATGGTGGGAATATTGTCATATTACAAATAATTTTGGTAATAGGTTTGTTTGCAAAAACTTTTATTTAGACACAGGTACACAGAAAAAATAATATAAAGTAAGCACAAAAAAAAAAGGTTTAATATGGAGGTAATAGAATAGGGTGGTAGAAATAATGAAAGGCGACTCTGCCTCCATGACCCTGCCCCGGGGTTGGCACAGCGTAAGCTGAACATTTTATTGGTCGTGAATTAATTAATGCGATTATGTGTGTCTGTGGTAACATATATTTTTATACATCTACTAAAATTGTTGACCAATACACATTGACCCTTATTCACCTGACATTAAAGTCCACCCCAATAGAGTAGCGATTCAATTGGAATTAAATTGTTGACCAATAGACAATGAACCTTATTCACCTGACATTATAGTCCATCCCCGATAGAGTGGCGATCGCGGGGTCACTGAACTCCACAGCGCCGTACCCGTCAGCTGACACGGAGCGCACAGTGTTGCCAGATACGAAGAGGATCGACATGTTGCCTTGGATCGCTTTGCAGGAGCGTCGGTCGGACCTGGCAATACAAAAATTGCTTTAACTATTTATTCAATACTTTATAGAGCAGCGATCGGCCCCGGATTCGCACGGGTATTAATAATAATAGTGATTTATTTCAGATAATCAAAATATCCATATAAAAGTTAGTATCAATTGTCTTAAAATCTAAGTTAGGTTATCTTGGTGGTGAATGAAAAGTGTCAATTTAACAAAGATATATTTTTGGGTTCTGTGATTCATATTACATAACGAACTCTCAGAATATTATTACACTATATAAACCAAAATGAACACATTTCCAAATCCCCGAAACTCTTAAATGTGCGTAACCCGACACGCCCTTGCCGTCTGAAGGTCGAAGTAACGTTGAAACCGACGATTTTACGAGTGTTAACTTAACATTTATTTGATGATTTTTCCTGGTTGATATTCCTAATTAGTTTTTGAGTAACCGCGACTCGGCAAACGTAGTGTAGGACGCCCTCTGGCCATGTGGGATGACGACTTACGAAAGACTGTTGGCATGCTGGATGCGACAAGCTGAAGACAGCGCGCTATGACGCTCATTTTATTTTATTTTATTTTTATTTTATTTTTATTTTATTTATTCGGGGTAACAAACAATAACACTCTTAGCCTAATTAAATAGATCCTTATTCTAAATCTTATTCTCTAAGTGCAATCAACACCGTTACCCACATACAAGTAAAATGGAATATAAACCGGGCAAAAATTATAAAAGTTAGTATTAGGTAAGTAAGGTGCCAAAGTGACACAGTATACTGTTTATGAATCAGTAGGTATAGTTTTACAAAATAATAAAACTAAGTACATTGCTTACATTATCAGAACAAAGGAATCAGACATAATGTCCTGATTTATTGCTTTCTTGAAGGAGAAAGGCGAGGAAGCGAAGATCTCAATGTCTGAGAAATTATCATTAAATGATTTAGCTAATCTATGTAGTGGTGCACGTTTACCAGCATTTGTTTTACAATTTTTAAGGGCAAATACATGTTGTTTGCGAGTCTCTCGTGTAGCATAAGAACGGTAAGGAATACGAATGCTTATCTGGTTCATGAGGTTGTTACAGTCAAATTTATTATGACAGATATTGTATAGAAGTAGTTGATCGAGAAACAGTCTTCTTACTTTAAGTGTAGGTAATGAAAACTTACTCAATAGTGACTCATAGGATGACTTAGAACGATAGCAACGATAGTATGTAGAACGTAGAAACTTGCGCTGAACGGATTCTATCTGATCGTGATACTTATTGTAAAGTGGATTCCACACTGAAGTTGCATATTCCAATTGAGATTTAACCAGTGAGTTATAAAGTAGGATGTATGATTGATGTCTCCGAAATGGGACACAAGTACGCATAACAAGACCATACATTTGAAAGGCCTTGTTCACTATGTGGTTGATATGAAGATCAAAGTGTAACTTATCATCAATTAGAATTCCCAAATCCCTAATCATAGAAACCTTTTCCAATACAGTGTTGCAAAGTGAGTAAGAAAAGTTTATTTTGTTGGTTTTTTTTGTAAAAGTGATAGATTTACACTTACCTAAACTAAGATGCAACTTATTGACAATACAATAGTCAGTAAGACGGTTAAGATCGTTCTGTAGTTTAATGCAGTCATCAAGAGAGGAGATTTCACGATAGACCTTAAGATCATCAGCATAAAGAAGAAAATGAGAATGTTTAAAGCAGCTATCGATGTCATTAACAAACAGAACAAATAGAAGGGTGCCAATAATTGACCCCTGCGCAACGCCAGAAGTGACTTTTATAATGTCGGATTTATACCCATTGATAGCTACTCGTTGCGTTCTGTTTCTAATGTACGAGGAGAACCACCGAAGTAAGTTACCACGAATACCATTAAAAGCAAGCTTCTGCAAAAGTATTGTGTGGTCAACTTTGTCGAAGGCCTTGCAATAGTCTGTATATATTGAGTCTACTTGTACTTTATTATCCATAGATTGAAAGAGATGGTTGGTGTATAGAATGAGGTTACTAATAGTAGAGCGCTTTTTAACAAACCCATGTTGTTCTTTAATAATTATGTTGTGTAAACTAGGATAAATATAGTTATGAACCAGACGTTCCAAAACCTTCGACAATGTAGACAACAATGATATCGGTCGATAGTTTGTTACGTCACTCTTGCTTCCGCATTTGTGAATAGGTGTTATATCGGCCGTTTTCCATACGGAAGGAACCTTACCTTCATGAAGACTCATTAGTTTATTATCATTATTAGACCTCCCGTCTAGCTCCAGCAGTGGACTAAATGCCTGATTTAAATGTTTATATAAAATTTAATTATAATGTAACATAATGTGACTAGTGTAATTGGAATTTCTGTACTAGTTCAATAAATAAATAAAATAAAGAGCTGATGATGATGATATTCCCCCAGCAGTGGACTAAATGCTTGCTTTAAATGTTTATATAATTATTTATTGATGGTGAGTAGGTACCGACTAATTGTATTCGGAATTAAATTGAATTGTACACTTATTTAAATTGAATTATAATGTAACATAATGTGACCAGTGTAATTGGAATTTAAATTTTATTTTATTTCTATTTTTTTTTTTCAATAAATAAATAAAATAAAGCGCTGATGATGACCCTTACCTCAACGCATACCCATGATGGCAGTAACAGATGAAAGACCCCGGGATGTTGATGCAGGTATGCGAGCACGCGTCGGACGCGCACTCGTCGATATCCTCGCAGATGTTGGGCCCCGCGTGGTGGTACCCGGGGGGACACACGCACAAGGGCCCCTGGGGGGTCGGCTGGCACGCGTGGCTGCATGAGTGGTCCACGCAGGCCGTGGCTGGAGTAAACAGACGTTGTTTTTTTACACGACGAAAGTGAAAACTGATAACTTATAAAATTGCACTCCTTTTTTCAGTAGTTACAGTTTTCATGCATATCTCGAGCTTTTTTCTTGCTAATCTGGTCTCTGTCACTGGCGACGAATATAAAAGATTCATCGTAACCATTTCGAGCGTGACGTAACTGTTACACTTGGATCAGTTACGTTCACTGTTAAGAAAATAAATAAATTGGTAATAATAAACTTTGTTTCTATACTTATGTAACCTGTTACAATAAGGAATTCTATAGAAAAATTCATAAAAGACCTTTGTGCTGTTGGCGGCGGCCCCACGCATGTCTTCAAAGGACCGGGACACTATATTATGCCCCGTCATTATGGAAATGAGAGATATAATAATAATAATCCTGGACAATTTACACAACATTATCTAGCCCCAAGCTAAGCAGAGCTTGTGTTATGGGTACTAGATAACTGATAAACATAATACAATATTACTACATACATAGATATTTTTTATTATACATAGAAAACGACCAGAACGCCCTGAACAAATATCTGCAGATCGTACAAATATTTGTCCCGAGGCGGGTATCGAACCCGCAACCTCCTGCGCCGCAGCGCCACAGAGGTCGTCAACTTAACATCCTAATATGTTTACTCACAGCAATGCTGGCCCTCGTCTCCTTGTATACAGTGCGTCACGTTGTCGCACACCTGACTCCACTCCAAGCACTCCCCGGACGGACACAGGAACCCGTCGTGGCACTCCGAGGCGGGGAGGATCGCTAGCGCGTGGACATGCGACGTTTTGTTCACTGTCAAACATTCAATAAATAAATAATGGTGGACAATTCATAGAGCATCGTCATAATGATGTCATAATTCATCAAACAATTGTATTTATTTCATATTTAATTTGTTTGTGCTTGCATGGACATACGTTCTTTTTACACTTTGTTTAGTGCAAGTGCGAGTAATAAGTGACTAGTTAACGTTTATTTGGTCTCAAGTGTTAAGTGTATTCAGAACGTTCACACAGTGTTTAGTTGATTCTGCAGGTTCAAAGTGGCTCTGTCGGTGCGATATGGAGGACGAACAGCGGTCAGAAATAAGAGAAATTTTAATAGATATAGTTGGCGTTATCGCCTCGGAAATTGAACATGAATTGTTGGTTGAAATTGAAAGACCTAAGAAGTTATAAAAATAAATAAATAAATAATGCCGGACAATCCACAGCATCATCTAGCCCCAAGCTAAGCAGAGCTTGTGTTATGGGTACTAGGATGACTGATATACATAATACAATATTAATACATAATATTTAGATATTTTTTATTATGCATAGAATACGACCAGAACACCCTGAACAAATATCTGCAGATCGTACAAATATTTGTCCCGAGGCGGGAATCGAACCCGCAACCTCCTGCACCGCAGGCGGACCTTCGCCCACCGCGCCACAGTGGTCGTCAAAGTTATGGCAAAGAAAATGGATAAGCAGAAGATCTGAGTGTGGAGCTAGTGTTAAACTTTTTGATGAACTGATTAAAGAGGATCCCATTGAGTTTTTTAATGTAATGAGAATATCACTTGTTCGGGCCTCGCTGCGAGTGAGGGTAAAGCGCGGGTGTGCGGGGGTAGCTACTTAACAGTAAAATTAGAGACGGCTTCTAAACACTTCACTTCGCACTCGCACTTGCTACATGCACTTACCACTTAACAGCGTATGCGTTTACACGCTGATTTTACTACACACTTAACACTTGCACTTGTCACTCGCACTTGATACTTCACAAAGTGTAAACCAGCTATAAGTGAATGGTTACATTAATTCTTAGGTCTATTGAAATCACTGAAAGTTTAATGACTTTTGGACGCAATCTAGGAAAGTTCGAATAGTTTTACGGCAAAGCAAACTTATTTTAAGAAAATATATTTCTTAAACTGTAGAAATAACAACAATAAACTACAGAGAGGCAGCAAATGTTATAAATGAGTCCAGGAAGATATTCATACGGACATTTATGTCTGCAAAGAAATGTTCCTATCAAGGTTAGGTAACGGAAAAAGACAGCTATTACCTAAGACTGTAGCAAAAAAACTATCCCAAAAAATTTCGATTTCTTCGGGTCTCGAACCCACGGCCCTCCCTCACTACGGGAGTGTTTGACCACTACACCGCGAAATCAAGTACCCGACTAGTCGAGTGCGAGAGCAAACCAACTAAACCCGTTTTTCACATCAACTCGAACTATTCGATCGTCGATTTGAACTATTTCATACATTGCGTTACCATGACAATATATTATCAACACAGTTGTTGTTGACAGGCGAACATGTGTGGTGTGCTACTGAGTACAGACTAGGTTAGTTTACCTAGGTCACAAGCCGTGGGAGTCTCATCGGAGCCGTCGTCGCAGTCCTTCCGTCCGTCGCACAGCTTGCTCATCCCCACACACAGCATTTGTTGTTGACAGGCGAACATGTGTGGTGTGCTACTGAGTACAGACTAGGTTAGTTTACCTAGGTCACAAGCCGTGGGAGTCTCATCGGAGCCGTCGTCGCAGTCCTTCCGTCCGTCGCACAGCTTGCTCATCCCCACACACAGCATTTGTTGTTGACAGGCGAACATGTGTGGTGTGCTACTGAGTACAGACTAGGTTAGTTTACCTAGGTCACAAGCCGTGGGAGTCTCATCGGAGCCGTCGTCGCAGTCCTTCCGTCCGTCGCACAGCTTGCTCATCCCCACACACAGCAGTTGTTGTTGACAGGCGAACATGCCGTGTGGTGTGCAGCGGTAGTCGCAGCCGTCTTCGTCTGTTGCGCCTGGGCAGTCGGTTTTCATGTTGCAGCTGAAAAAACAGTGGTGTTTGTAGAAGGGAAGTGTTTTTATATTTATGTGGAGTGTAATTAGCTAGCTTTTGTTAGTTATATTGCAGAAAATTTTATTAACTTAACTGGGTTATCGATCCTTCTCATGAAAATGATTTTACAGTGTAACTATCCCTTTACTTATTTACGTTAATTAAAATTTTAATAAATTACATTTATATTTAATGATTTTAGCATTGTTTAGGTAAATTTATTTTATTAAAATGATAAATTCGGAGTTCACTATTTGTGATGAACAATAACTTTTGTTTTTAGAACGTAATTTATTAATTAAAAGAAACTCAACGGCAAGCAAGTTGAGTTTTTGTTTATTTGTGTCGCGGTTTGTCAACAAACATACCACATAGAGTTTCGCTAGTGTATAGTTTAGAGCGTGAACCTTGTGAGAGGCTTTTGTTTTTGGAACATAAAAATTATAATCCAAATTTATTAAGAGAATCTCCCTAGGTATAGCACAGTATATAAGGACAACACAAACACACCCTCCACCAAGAAACCATAAGCATCTAACCGGGCAGTGAGAGGCAAGCAAATGGAGGTGTTATGCTCGCAAGCGAACTCGTAGACTGCGCATTGTACAATCTCCTCCTGTGGCTGCGAAATCAAGCTTTTATATAGTGAACGTGCAAACATAAATCTATAGGTAATGCAGACTTACAAAAAATTAATGCGAAATCAGTATTGTGGTTCATCATCATACATAAGACTATTTCACAAGGGCTGTAACACAAACAGCGCGAATTTAATGCGAAAGCAGTATTATGTTGGTTGAACATCATACATAACACTATTTTACAAGGTTGTAACGCAAAGAGCGAAAAAATTGAATGCGAAAGCAGTATAATGGTGGTTAAATATCATTAGGATTCTAATGATTCTAATGGTGAAGAATTTTTCAAATCGGTCCTGTAATTTCGGAGCCTATTCAAACAAACAATAAAATGTTTCCACTTTATAATATTAGTATCTCTCTCTTGAATATTGGTAGTGACTTTGCACCATACTATTTCACAAATTGTATTATGTATATCAGTCATCTAGTAGCCATAACACAAGCTCATTTTATGTTTTTATTATGTTTAATAATTATCTGTTTGAAATTTGACTTGTCTACGTGCTTCTTTTGTAAGCCTAAAGAAATAAAGTTATTGAATCTGAATCTATCATCCTCTAGTACCCATAACACAAGCTCTGCTTAGCTATGATGATGTGTGGACAGTCCAGCATCTTTGTACACTAACCTCTTCAAAGAGCACTTGTTCCCCACAATCCTCTTCGTCTGAGAAGTCGAAGCAGTCTTGTTGTCCGTCGCATCTCTGCCTCATCGCTACACACTCTTTATTGCGACATTGGTAGTATCCGGGCTTGCACGTCACATTCTCTGTAAAATTTTAATATTATGAAATATGTGCACTTGGTAGGATAGACATCACATCACATTATCAGCCTTTAATAGTCCACAGCTGGACATAGGCCTCCCCTAATGAGCGCCACAGATGGCATTATTCATCATTTGGGGGTTATTGCCCATAATCCCCACGCTGGGCATGCGGGTTGGGGATCTCTAACTTATATAGTTTAGAATAAAAATCCCCCGCTTTCAAACATCTAAAACATTTATTAACAAAAAAATTACAATTAAATAACCAAATTAAAATTTACAATTAAAACAATTAAGCTAACTGGAGACTGTTGCTAACAAACTAACAGCAGCTCAACTGATCCATATCAATACCAGTCGGAAGATTCCCCAAGGTTCTGGCTGCATTGCCTCGCTGTATGTCTAAGATTCCAAACTATTGTATTATTATTATTTGTATGATTTGATAAAAATATATAAACAATCTGCAGATATTTGTTCAGGGTTTTCTGGTCGTATGTACAGTAAAAAATATCTATGTAATCTATTTTATTATGTATATCAGTCATCTAGTACCCTTAAGGCGCTGCCATACGACAGACATCGTAAAACGACCACTTTTTCGTCGCACAGTTAGGCTTACTGCGACATATTACAAGCCCAAAAAAAATACAGTTTATAGTCAAGTGTATGGACAAAAGACTTATACAAAAATATTTCATAAAAACCATCTAGAAACTTGAAAAAAATATCGCAAGAAAGAACACGAAAATATTTTTTCGTCTCGAAATGCTCAATATTTTGAGTGATAACATTTTATAATTTTGTTACTGTAAGAAAGGTAATTTTATCATCTAGAGAATTATGTATAAAGATTTTAATTTACTGGTGTATTTACTTTTAAAATAAATTAAAACTGATAAATAATGTTGACATTGTCGAACAAGAGATTCAACTAAATCAAACGCATCACCATTTTCAACTTTATTTGTCAAGCGCTACGAACTACTAAATAATACTACTTATACCTAAATATCGCCGTGTGGTGCCGGCGTAGAATTTCACCACCCCAACTCTTCCCGTGGGTGTCGTAAGAGGCGACTAAGGGAAACACACACCGGGGGGCGGGCAGCAGCGCCCTCTGCAGAACAATCTCACTGGACTGCGATCCCCAACCCGCATGCCCAGCGTGGGGATTATGGGCAATACCCCCAAATGACAAGAACCGCCACAAAATGGCCCCCAGTTCCCGGCCGCCTCGCTATTCCTGGCCATGGTAGCGGCCACGGTAACGGCGGGGCAGGGGGTGCTAGGAATCACCGGGCTACATTAGGCTACCACACCCCACACACACTGACCCTGGCAACGTTTAACGGACGCACTCTGAGGCTTGATCACCATCTAGCGCAGTTGGAAGTGGAGTTAGAGAACATTAAATGGCATGTTCTAGGGTTATGTGAAGTCCGTAGAGAGGGGGAGGACACCGTAACCCTAGACTCGGGCCATCTTCTCTACTTTCGCGAGGGTGATAAAACATCCCAGGGTGGCGTAGGTTTCCTCGTCAATAAGGCCCTCTCTAACAACGTTGAAGAAATCTCCAGTGTGTCGACCAGGGTAGCGTACCTGATCCTTCGGCTGTCTAAGCGCTACAGCTTGAAGGTCATTCAGGTCTACGCGCCGACCTCGGCACACTCGGATGATGAAGTGGAGGATATGTACGAAGACATATCCAAAGCCTTACATCACACCACCAAGGCTCACTTCAACGTTGTTATGGGGGACTTTAACGGCAAGGTGGGAACCCAAAATGGCAACGAATCCCGAATAGGCCCGCATGGTTCTGGTGTTCGAAATCACAGGGGACAAATGCTTGTCAACTTCCTTGAGAAGGAGGGGCTGTTCTTAATGAACTCTTTCTTTAAGAAACAGCCCCAAAGGAAGTGGACATGGCGGAGTCCCGATTCTGTGACTAAAAATGAGATCGACTTCATCATGACGGATAGCAAGCATATATTCAGAGATGTCTCAGTGATCAACAGGTTCAATACCGGATCTGATCACCGACTCCTTCGAGGCTCTCTGAATATAAATTTGAAGCTTGAAAGAAACCGTCTGATGAAGTCCACGCTCCGACCGAACCCAATAAGAATCCTGGCAGGCACCGAGAAGTTTCAGCAGCTTCTCGGGAATAGATTCGCTGCCTTGGAACCCACTGATGACGCTGACGAGACCCTACACAATCTGGTCGAAACTTTGAGGGACGAGGGCATCAAGTTTTGCAAAAAGCAGCGTACTGGTAAGAAGTCCAAACTCTCGGATGAGACTCTTGGGCTGATGACAAAAAGACGGGAAACCACCCAAGCGACTTCGTCAGAAAGGTCAGACCTGAACAAGCGAATTGCGAAGATGGTACGGCGCGACCTTCGGAGCTCCAATACACGCCTCATTGAAGAGGCGATAGAGCGAAACCGAGGGTCCAAAGTATTCACTCAGCAGCTTGGCAGGAGCCACCTGTCGAAGCTTACAACGCACGACGGAAGGACCGTATTGTCGAAGCCGGAGATATCGGCCGAGATAGAGGACTTTTATGGCCGTTTATACGCTGCTCATGCTCCCCGTTCCCAACGAGACGGCCACGATTCTAGAGCCACCTTGATACGCCACTATACCGACGAACTGCCAGACATCAGTCAAGACGAGATTGTGTTAGCTCTGAGGCAGCTTAAAAATGGAAAAGCCCCCGGTGAGGACGGAATAACATCAGAGCTTTTAAAAGCTGGAGGATACCCTGTTATACAGGAGTTACAGAGCCTCTTCAACGCCGTCCTTCACAGTGGGAGAACTCCAAAGGCGTGGAGTGGGAGTTTGGTGGTGCTCTTTTTTAAGAAGGGAGATAAAACCCTCCTTAAAAATTATAGACCCATCTCGCTCCTAAGTCACGTCTATAAGCTATTCTCACGAGTTATATCGAACCGTCTCGCTAGGAGACTCGACGAGTTTCAGCCACCGGAGCAGGCTGGGTTTCGCGGAGGATATGGTACCATAGACCACATTCACACAGTGAGGCAGATTATACAGAAGTCCGAAGAGTATAATCAGCCCCTGTGTCTGGCCTTTGTGGACTATGAGAAGGCCTTTGACTCCGTTGAAACCTGGGCTGTTCTACAATCCTTACAGCGATGCCAAGTAGACTATCGTTATATCGAGGTGCTGAGATGTCTTTACGAAGCCGCTACGATGAGTGTCCGAGTACAGGACCAGCAGACTAAACCGATCCAACTGCGCAGAGGAGTGAGGCAGGGGGATGTTATATCCCCGAAACTGTTCACGAGCGCGTTGGAAGATATGTTTAAGACGCTGGACTGGAAAGACAAGGGCATCAACATAAACGGCGAGTACATCTCACACCTGCGATTCGCTGATGACATAGTCTTAATGGCGGAGTCGCTAGAGGAGCTGAACCGGATGCTGGACAGTCTAGCTTCAGCCTCCCGATGTATCGGTCTTGGCATGAATTTGGATAAAACCAAAATCATGATCAATGGCCACATTGATCCAAGACCGGTGATCGTTCATGGCCACCTTCTCGAAATTGTTTCTGAGTACACTTACCTCGGGCAGATTTTGCAGTTGGGTAAAAACAATTTCGAGAAGGAAGCCAAGAGGAGGATCCAGCTAGGCTGGGCAGCGTTCGGAAAACTACGTCGAGTCTTCTCGTCATCCATACCGCAATGTTTAAAAACGAAAGTTTTTAATCAGTGCGTCCTACCAGTCATGACCTACGGAGCTGAGACGTGGACACTCACGATAGGGTTGGTCCACCAGTTCAAAGTCGCTCAGCGAGCTATGGAAAGAGCTATGCTCGGAGTTTCTCTGAAGGATAGGATTCGTAACGAATTGATCCGACAGAGAACTAAAGTCATCGACATAGCTCAGAGAATTAGCAAACTGAAGTGGCAGTGGGCCGGCCATATATCGCGAAGAACCGATAACCGCTGGGGTAAACGTGTTCTTGAGTGGAGACCGCGACCTGGTAAACGTAGTGTAGGACGCCCTCCGGCCAGGTGGGATGACGATCTGCGAAAGACTGCTGGCAGATGCTGGATGCGACAAGCCGAAGACAGGGCGCTATGGCGCTCATTAGGGGAGGCCTATGTCCAACAGTGGACTAACATAGGCTGATGATGATGATGATGATGATACCTAAATATTGTCTTTATACAGGGCCTTAAAACAAGCTCTGCTTAGCTTAGGGCTAGAAATTCTGTATGGATTGTCTAGAATTATTTATTTGTTTATATATCCATGTCAATACCAGTCGGAAGTGTCTCCAAGATTGCGGCTGCATTGCCTCGCTGTATGTCAAAAATCTTAACATCCAAACTATTGCATTATTATTATTTGTGTGAATAATAAACTATCTTACCGCATCCAATTTCGTCGGTCGCATCATTGCAATCACTATCGCCGTCGCATTTCCACGTTTTCATAATACACGACCCGGACGCACACCTGCGAAAATAAGCTAATTTGAACCTTATCGTCTTCAGTATTCTGCTCTCGATATAGTGTACATATAATGCCGTGTGGTGACGGCATAGAATTTCACCACCCCAACTCTTCCCGTGGGTGTCGTAAGAGGCGACTAAGGGAAACACAGCGGGGGGTGGGCAGCAGCGCCCTCTGCAGAACAACCACCGTACTGCGATCCCCAACCCGCATGCCCAGCGTGGGGATTATGGGCAATAACCCCCAAATGATGAATAATGCCATCTATCATTTGGGGAGGCCTAGAGGTTCAGCAGTGGACTATTATAGGCTGATGATGATGATATTGTATACTGGTGGCCCTTGTGCGTGTTGCCCCAACCTAACTTTACCGGTGGCGCCCTGTGCGCCCGTCAAAAGTCTGGTAACGCTGCTGTCTTGTCAACAGTAATAAAGTCCATTCGAAAAATACATCTATACTAATATTATAAAGAGAAAAGATTTGTTGTTTGTTTGAATTGAATAGGCTCCGAAACTACTGGACCGATTCGAAAAATTCTTTCACCATTCGAATCCTAACTTTTTCCTTAGGAGCATAGGCTATAGATTCATTTGTTAAATACCCGTGCGAAGTCGGGGCGGTCCGCTAATATAAAACTCACATATACTCGGACTCGAAGCAAGCCATCGTCTCGCAAGCGGCCTGCAGCTCGTCGCTACCGTCCGGGCAGTCGACGTGCGAGTCACAGATCAGAGCTCTCTCGATACACAGCGTACTGTTGTGGCATCGGAATTTGTTGTCGCCGCAGGACTGTTGCTCCTCTAAAAAAAATAATAAATAAATAAATAATGCCGGACAATCCACACTGGTTAATCTCATCATCATCATCATCAGCCTATAATAGTCCACTGCTGGACCTCTAGGCCTCCCCAAATGATAATAGATGGCATTATTCATCATTTGGGGGTTATTGCAAATAATCCCCACGCTGGGTTTGCGGTTGGGGATCGCAGTTCGGTGGAGTTGTTCTGCAGAGGGCGCTGCTGGCCGCCCCCCCCGGTGTTTCCCTTAGTCGCCTCTTATAACACCCACGGGAAGAGATGGGGTGGGGAAACTCTATACCACCACACGGCATTGTGCACGGCTGGTTAATCTAGTCCCAATCCCAAGCTAAACAAAGCTTGTATAATGGGTACTAGTTGGCCGATACATAATACAATATTATTAGATATATTGATATTTTTTATTATATATAGAAAACGACCAGAACACCCTGAACAAATACCTGTAGATCGTACAACTATGTCCCGAGGCGAGAATCGAACCCGCAACCTCCTGCGTGTGGTGGACCTCCGCCCACCGCGCCACAGGTCGTTCAATAAACACAGCATCAGCAGTACAACACAGCCCAAAAAACAGAGCTTCTGATGTAATACTCGTATTACAAAAGTAGAAGTCAAATCGTATTAATTATCTGTCGTATACCGGGTTATAGGTAGATGATTAATAACCTCTTAAGAGCGTGCCATACCTCAGCCAAAATTCAAATTTCGAGCAGAATGACAAGATATGATTTTCGTATGAGTGAGAAGCACAGAGCGATAGACGTGCTCCGTATTTTATATTTCCAAAACTGTTATGCCTAATTACAAGTTATTTACACAACTAATCGAAAAATTAAAAAGACGAAAACGAAGAAATTCTACTACGTTTCTTGACAAAACAAAAATCCAACAAAAAAATGAGGTGGTTCCTGAGATAAATAGCAAAATGTGTGCAAAACATGTATTTTTCAAAAAATAAAAGTATCGAGAAAATTTTCACCAATCGTGTTTTTGAAAAGACGGAATCCAAGATAAAAGTTCGAATTATCACCTAAATATGAAGGTGGTAGCTTTCACAGATTCTGAGATAAATAACGATTTCTAACTATAAAATTACATAAGGTACACTCTTAAAGGCGACTGGGGTAGATCATAACGAACAAATGATGTTCTATGAGTTTAAGAGGTTATTGATAATCTAACTAAAACCCTGCATAATCGTAATTTGAGTATAAAAGGTGATTTTTTAAGGCTACGTTTAAAACCCCCTAACATAACTTTTCGATAACTCTCACGTTATCGAAATGTATGTTAGGGGTTGCAAATAAATTCTGCATTCAAAAGAGACGAAGTTTTTATAGTTTTAAGCGTGTTTTTAAAATTATTTTCATTTCTGTTGTCGATAATATATAAATAAATAAACGACGACTTACCTAAACAATTACTTTCATCCTCTCCAAAAGCGCAATCATTGACACCGTTGCATCGTTTCGTTTTATCAACGCAGGCGTTACTCCGATGGCAATAGAGTTCATTTTCCTTGCACTCCACGACCTCCACGCATTTACCATTCTCTAGAAACAAAATAGTTTAGGAATTAGACCGTGATTACATTAACTTAGGGATAACTTTCGCTTGGCAAGTTATGGTATATATTAAATAACTCGTAAAGTAACGAGCGTTATCCTCGTTATTTGCTATTTGCGCTAATATTAGCGTTTAAATGAAGTAAAACATTAGATGGTCTATTAATGGGTAGACCGCATGGTGGGGTGGCCATACTCTGGAGAAAGGGTTTGTTTGAGTCCGTGGTGGTTCTAGATTGTAGGAGTCCTAGACTGGCTGCAATTAAAGCGACTTCTAATGGTCGCTCTGTAATAATCTTTTCGGTTTATATGCCTACATATAAAAAAGAAAACTTACCCGTTTTTACGGAAGTACTTAGCGAAATTAGGGCGCTAGAAGAAAGCTGTAATGTCGAGTCCCTATACATGTTAGGCGATTTTAACGCGCACCCGCAGGAACCGTTCTTCAGAGAATTAACAAACTTTTGTGCTGATCAGTGCTGGCTGTGCGCTGACGTTGAGAAATTAGGGTTAAGTAAAGATATATATATACACGTTTGTATGTCAGAAATCCGGTAGTAGGAGATGGTTGGACCACTGTGTCGTCTCTCTTGCCGCATGGCATACTGTGTTAAATGTAGGTGTATATGAGGACGTCTACACGTCGGACCATCTCCCTATATTTATGGTATGTGACCTGTATGCTGTCAGACCGAGGTTCGCGACCCAGGACTTGCCTCCGAGTGCTGTTCTCTGGGGAGAGAGGAGTGATGATCAGATAAATACATATCGGAGTCTTTGTAATGCAGTTTTTCGCGAAATTACCTTTCCTCAGGAATTAGTGGAGTGCGGTCATGGGTCGTGTACCTCGATTGAACATAGATTAGTGCTGGATAAAATGTATGACGACATCGTCAGTCCTATGGTAGATGCGGCGGTCCAGACGAAGCGGCATGTAAGTAGTAGGCCTAAGAAAGGCAAAAGTCTCTGTGGCTGGAATACTTATGTTCGACGTGCACACGGGGAGGCCAGGCTTAAGTTTAAAAACTGGGTGTTCCATAATAGACCCACCTCGGGCAACATCTATGAAGATATGTTTGAATCTCGTAAGATCTTCAAGAGTCGCCTGAAGTGGTGTCAGAACAACCAGAACCAGCTTTTGATGGACAAACTAGCCAGTGAGAGGGAGGGGAAGGATTTCAAAGCTTTTTGGAAGTCCACTAATAGATTAAACATTAGGCCTGGCCTTCCCGTGAGCATTGAAGGCATAAGTGAGGGTGGCAAAATTGCACAGCTGTTCATGGAGCACTTCAGGGTGCAATCCCCCCTAGGACCTTCGGATGAGGAGCTTGATGCTGGATCCAGCAGCCCGGGAGAGGAGCCAATAGTACAATTGTCTGCAAAATTAGTCAAAGCGACAATTAAGAATATGACTAGAGGCAAATCCCCCGGACATGATGGATTGAGCATCGAGCACCTAAAGTATGCAGGGCCTCACCTGCCTGGTATCCTGTCCATGTTCTTTACCATGTGTCTAAGTCATGCGTACCTACCGGCAGACTTAATGAAGACAAAAGTGGTACCGATCATTAAGAACAGGACGGGAGACATATCAGACAGGGGGAATTATCGCCCGATCTCCCTGGCCACGACAATAGCCAAGGTGCTGGACAGTATGCTTGATTCTATGCTACAAAAATATCTTCATCTCCATGACGCGCAGTTCGGGTTTCGACCTGGACTCTCAACAGAAAGCGCAATTTTAGGGCTCAAGCATACTGTCGAGTACTACACCAGTCGTAGGACGCCGGTGTATGCCTGCTTCCTCGACTTTTCCAAGGCATTCGATCTAGTGTCGTATGACGTGCTCTGGAACAAGTTGAGGAGTAGGAGTATCCCGGCGGGTCTACTTAAAATATTCAAGTACTGGTACAGGCATCAGTCTAATTTTGTCAGCTGGTCTAATGCATCTTCTGAGACGTACAGGTTGGAGTGCGGTGTGAGGCAGGGGGGGGTAAGCTCAACTTCACTTTTCAACCTGTATATAAACGAGCTCATAGTCGAACTCAGCAGCATGCGTGTCGGCTGTAGCGTGGATGGTATCTGTGTGAATAACATCAGCTACGCGGACGACATGGTGCTGCTGGGACCGACTGCGAGCTCGGTCGAGGAAATGCTAAAGGTCTGCGCGAAATATGCTGCTTCTCATGGACTCCGCTATAATATAAAGAAATGTGAACACATTGTCTTTAAGGCCCCCGGCAACCATGCTGAAAGTTTTCCCAGCATCAGCCTTGATGGCATGAACATAAAAAGAGTTTCTAACTTTAAATATCTTGGTCATCATGTCACCGAGGACCTTAAAGACAATATGGATATAGAGAGGGAGCGCAGGGCTCTGGCGGTTCGAGGAAATATGTTGATCCGTAGGTTTTCCCGTTGTAGCGAAGATGTGAAGGTAACCCTTTTCAAGGCTTACTGCCAAAGCTTCTATACGGGAAACCTATGGGTACGATATGCCAAAAAACCGCTGGAGACCCTGCGTATACAATACAACAATGTGTTCAGGATGATGTTGGGGCTGCCCCGCTACTGTAGTGCGTCAGGGATGTTTGCGGAATACCAAGTAGATGGGTTTACAGCAATTCTCCGCAAAAAGACCGCCTCCCTGATGCGCAGAGTCCGGGATAGCGCGAACAGCATCCTGAAAACTATTGCCGATAGAGTCTCCTCTCCTATGTGGATATTTTTTGTGCGAAGGGTGATAGGTGTATTGTGATGTTTTTGCTGTGTTTGTGTGTAGTTCTTACTAACTTAACTTTAAGTATTTTTATGTAATTTTTTTTACTAACAAAATATGGATCTTGTCATTTGAAATAAAATATTTTTATTTATTTATTTATTTTATTAGACCTTAATAACATTAACTTAGGGATAACTTTCGCTTGGCAAGTTATGGTCTATATTTACGTTACTTTACGTAACGAGGATAATACTCGTTACGTAAAGTAACGAGTACTTATTATCCTCGTTATTTGCTATTTGTTTAAATAAAAGTAAACCCTTGAAATCTTGAACTAGAATTTTAGTTATTTACAAAAAATGGTAGGCGAAGTGAAATTTTAGTCGTTTCGATTGCCGGGTGTGGCAAGTAAAAATTTAATTCAGTTTTGATTCTCTTCAAAAAAAAAAAGGAGTGTTTCCTCGGAGTAAATCTTTCTACAGTATTAAGAGTACTTACTACTCCCTCCAGGCGGCATTAAAAAATTCCACCCAGTGTATATAAAAGTACTTACTCTTCTCTCTTATGTTTTTTGTCACCATCTATTATATTGTGTAACTGGGTTCAAATAAATTTATTTTGTTTCTTTTCTCATTTCAAGTCTTACCTAGAATCCTGCCGGGAGGACACAGACACTTGTAGCCCAGGGTATGAACATTCCGGGTATGAACGTAGGCAGTTTGCACACACACGTCTGAACACGGGTGGATGGTCAGACAGGGGTGGTTTGTGTCCGCGGGGCGGGGGGAGGTCGCTTGGATCAACAGCTGGGTCGTGTTGGGAAACATTGCTGTAACATAGATATTATATGGTTTAGATTATAATATTTTAGAGTGAACTGCTGCCCTGTATGATATAATGTTTAGTAAATATGTTTGGAATTCGTTCGGCCTCTTGCGATACAGGTTCTGAACCTAGTGCGGGGACCACCAGTAAAATAATAAATTTACATATAAGTTATTACCTATGGCAAATAAATAAATTTTGTATTTTTGTATTTGTATATATGTTTATGGCAAAAATAAAAGAGTTGACAGGACTTCTCTCTATACCTTTTTATTGTTCGGCATTTAGCGTCTATTTTGATTATAAAGTAAATAAATAATACTGCACGATTAACGCAGCATCAGCCAGAAGCTAAGCGGAGCTTGTGTTACAAGTACTATCATGTCATGGCAAGAGAAGCGAGCCGCAAACCCTCACACTCACACCGCATGGCGAGTGAAGCGAGTCGCGCCGTGCTATCGATAGCACACTTTATGGGTTTTTACAATGTTACGCTAGGTATAGCAGTATACCTACTGTGGAATAGGATCTACAGTATATCTAAGTATATCTAAGGTAGAATAGATTATATTCTACAGAATACCTACTGTAGAATAGGCGTTATACAAGCGCGACTTGAGAATAACCCTGTGAGTTTTACCTTAAAGATTGAAGTGAACAATGAAACAAATTGATCACATTATTCCCCATGTTCATTACTTAAGAAACTTGTATTTTGAGACGCATCCAAGAGTCCTGTAAGGTCTAACTAAAGGAAATAAATCACTTTGATATTGATTTTATTGAGACAAGTTAGTGTCTACAGTTGTCTATGACATAACTTAAGCTGGCAACATTATTGTTCAAATCAAATCAAATCATTTATTTGCTGGCAACTTTACTTTTTATCTGTGTACAGAATCTGTCAAGCGAGTCGAACAATAGGTACATGTTTGTTGTGTGAAAGTTATATTTTTTATTTATCCAAATCCATCCACATTATACAATACTTCCACAATGTACTCGATGTTCCACAACAGTAGATACACTAGAATACATAATGATTAGTAATTAACGGGTATTTATAGCGATTTTTTTATTTATTTTTTCTCGACGTTTTAACAGTTTTGCACTCTGGCGTGGTCACGAAAAAAAAACGCGATAAATACCCGTTAATTACTAATCATTATGTGTTCAGATCGCGTAAGTTTAAAAACACTAGAATAGACAACTATAAACCCTGTGTGCACTTACCGAGGTCGAACCTGCGCGCCCTATGCGTGGCCTCATGCACGTGCGTCCAAAACAACCGGTTTGTCCGTCTGTCCGTCCAGAACACGTACGTGTCCGTGACAGCCAAGCTTGTGACAGTCGTCGACAGCTGTCGGAAGTTCTCTCTGCCAGTGCCTGATGATGGAAAAAAATATTGGAACAAATGCTAAGGAACAAGAAATTGTGTAAAAATAATAATTCACGTTATACAATCTGTCGCTTCAGATAAGATAAACTTTATATGTAGCTTAAATTATTATTTTTGAAATAGGATTTTAAACAGGGTCTGTCGCTATGTATGATTAGATTTTTAAAACTACGCAAAGGATATTGATGCGATTTTATTAAGGTCCGTGGAGCAACGAGGCTCTCCGGGTTTTTAAATAATTTTATCTGAGCGTCAGGTCCAAGAGACGGGTGACCCGAGAGCTGGTCAGCATCAGCATTACCATACAGCGAGGCAATGCAGCCAGTATCTTGGGTACACTTTAGACTAACATTGATACGGATAAGTTGAGCTACGTATACTGTTTGCAACCGTCTGCAGTTAGCTCAATTGTTCTAATTGTAAATACTTGTTGTAGTTTGGTTATTCAATTGTTATTTTCCTTCTTAATAAAGATTTTACACTTGAGTGATAGAGGTAAAAGAAACATGTAGATACTTACCCTCAGGATGCATAAAGTCGATGATACCGTTTCCTTCGTCGGAAATGAACACGTTATCCAGAAACTGTGCGTACTTCAAACGGACATGTGGACCTGCACAAACATTACAATAAATAGTTCTAATCATCATCTACTCTATAAATAGTACGAATCATCAACTACACAACAAAAAGTACCAATCATCATCTATATAATAAATGGTATAAATCATCATCTAAACAATAAATAGTATGAATCATCATCTACACAGTAATAGTACGAATCATCATCTACACAATAAATAGTACCAATCATCATCTATATAATAAATAGTATAAATCATCATCTAAACAATAAATAGTATGAATCTTCATCTACACAAATTAATAGTACGAATCATCATTTACACAATAAAAAGTATGCATCATCTACACAATTAATAGTACAAATCATCATCTCCACAATAAATATGTAGTACCAATCATCATGGCGACCTAGAGGTTAAGTATAGACCTTCGTCCACCGCCGTCTGTGGCGCGGTAGATGTAGGTCTGCTTGCATCGTCGTTGCTGGTTCGATTCCCCGACTCGGCAAATACGATCTGTATTTGTTCCGGGTTTTCTGGTCGTTTTGTATGTATAATGAAAAATATATGGCAGATGAATGTGACAAGCTGGAGACAGGGCGCTATGGCGCTTATTAGGGTATGCCTATGTCCAGCAGTGGACTAACATGGGCTGATATTAATGATAACGTAATATATTATAATAAGTTTATCAGTACCCTTAACACAAGCTCTTCTTAGCTCGGGGTTAGATGATGCTGTGTGAATTTCACAGCATTATGTATTTATTTATTTATAACTACTCAACCAACCGTACCAATCATGATCTACTCAAAAAATAGTGCCAATCATCATCTACTCAAAAAAGTTGTACTAATCATCGTCTACTCAATCATACAGAGTAATTTTAGAAGAAAAATAATATCGTATAAAATAATACGTTCACAAATCGACAAATGGCCCCCTTATTAACATATAAAAAATAATATGTTCACAAATGGTCTAATCGCCTCCTAAATTAACATAGTAATAGCACATACCTTTCAAATCGTTCATAACGACATGGTACCGCCCCGCCCCGTCCAACCCAACACTGTCGATATGAATATTGTGGCTGCCTTCACTCTCTACAACCGCGATCAGCATTCTCCTACAAACAAACGAATAACATCACACGTGTTTGACGACCTCTGTGGCGCGGTGGGCGAAGGTCCGCCTGCGACGCAGGAGGTTGCGGGTTCGATTCCCGCCTCGGGACATAAATTTGTACGATCTGCAAATATTTGTTCAGGCTGTTCTGGTCGTATTCTATGCATAATAAAAAAATATATATGTATATAATCTACTGTATTATGTATATCAGTCATCTAGTACCCATAACACAAGCTCTGCTAAGCTTGGGGCTAGATAATGCTGTGTGAATTGTCCAGCATTATTTATTTATGTATTTTCCATCCTGAACTAGACTAATGTTGCCTGAAATAAATGAAGTATTATTATTTATTTACTAAGCATTATATACAAGGAAAATTTTATACAGTAAATAATTATAAAATAAGGTTTTATTGAATTTTTCTACACTTTTCCAACATATCATATGTATATATCTTTAAAAACATACCCTATATCTGACATAACACAGAGGCTGATCGGAATCTCTCCATCTTTGAACTGGTAAACCAACGCCCTCTGCTGGGTCCTCAAAGAAACCACCTCCACTAAACGGCGACCCGCGTCTATGAAGTACAGGGAATCTGTCGCGTAATCTGTAAACGAAGAATGAGGCATTACCAAAAGTATATATATAAGTGTATAAAACTTCGCACCGGTGATCAACAAAGAAATATTTTTATATGGAAAGGAAATCCTAACTTTTTTGAAAATATTCTATAGATAGCCTATGTTCATCACAAATTAAGGATTGTAAAAGTGAAAGAATTTTTCAAATCGGTCCTGTAGTGTCGGAGCCTATTCAATTCAAACAAAGATTTTTTTGTTTTTGTAAACAAAAAAATCTTTCCATTTTATAGGTAATACTAGCGATCCGCCCCGGCTTCGCACAGGTATTTAACAAAAATAGATTTTTTCATACGGAAACCCTAACTTTTTGAAAATATTCTATAGCCTATGTTCATTACAAATTTAGGATTGTAAAAGTGAAATAATTTTTCAAATCGGTCCTGTAGTGTCGGAGCCTATTCAATTCAAACATACAAAAACAAAAAAATATTTCCATTTTATAGGTAATACTAGCGATCCGCCCCGGCTTCGCACGGGTATTTACTTAACAAAAATAGATTTTTTCATGCAGATCTCTAATTTTTTTTTAAATATTCTATAGCCTATGTTCATTACAAATTTAGGATTGTAAAAGTGAAATAATTTTTCAAATCGGTCCTGTAGTGTCGGAGCCTATTCAATTCAAACATACAATCAAATCTTTCCTCTTTATAATATTAGTATAGAAAGTTTTTTTTAATCTAGGTTAAATCTCTGGAAGTTAAGGACGTATAAGGGGTTAGATTCTAATTATGAAAGAAATTTTAAATCGGTCCATTAGTTTCGGAGCCTATTCAATTCAAACAAACAATCAAATCTTTCCTCTTTATAATATTAGTATAGAAAGTTTTTTTTTAATCTAGGTTAAATCTCTGGAAGTTAAGGACGTATAAGGGGTTAGATTCTAATTATGAAAGAAATTTTAAATCGGTCCAGTAGTTTCGGAGCCTATTCAATTCAAACAAACAATCAAATCTTTCCTCTTTATAATTACTATAGAACACAAGTAAATTGGACAGCTCTTTTGTTGTTCTTTTTCTGATGTACAATATTTTTTTTTTGTATTGTATTATTTTTATATTGTATTATAGTTACGTACCATAATCCATATCGACAACATTCTCCAACCCCTGATACAGCAACATGTGAGGCATTCCGAGGGTGAAATCGCTCATGTTGATGTAGCTGATCTGTCGGCGCTGACCGTCGTAAATGTACAGGGTGTCTGTAACAATAATCAACTTTAGCATACAACAACAACAACAGCCTATAATAGTCCACTGCTGGACATAGGCCTCCCCTAATGAGCACCATACAGGCATTATTTATTATTTGGGGGTTATTGCATAATCCCCACGCTGGGCATGCGGGTTGGGGATCGCATTCCGGTGTAGTTGTTCTGCAGAGGGCGCTGCTGCCCGCCCCCCGGTGTGTCTCTTAGTCGCCTCTTACGACACCCACGGGAAGAATGGGGGTGGTGAAATTCTATGCCGGCACCACACGGCAACTTTAGCATGGCAGGGCGAAAGAATCGACCCATTTAACTCAGCCCGTGAATGTAAGGAACAGGTAACTTGAGGATGAGGAGGTAGATAATTAATAACCGCTTAAAGGTGACTTGAGTAAATCAAGACTAACTTGTGTTCTATGACTTTTGCCAAAACATAACACACACTTTTACACCATCGCAACCCCTTTCTTTATTTTCTAAATAACGACACACAAGAGCTGCCGCGTGCCTCGTCATGTATCGACTTGTCTTAATCTGTTACTGTCTTGTGCAGCGTTCGTATTATTGGTTCGTATTATTAATCTGTGACCGGCTACAGAGCTAGAAAGATCAGAAATAGATTTTTTATTTATTTTTTGTATGGAAAAAGACAAAGTCGTAAAACAAAAGTTGATCGCATGATCTACCAAAGTCGCCTAAAAAAAATGCCGGACAATCCACACAGCATCATCTAGCCCCAAGCTAAGCAGAGCTTGTGTTATGGGTACTAGATGACTGATATACATAATACAATATTATTACATAGATAGATATTTTTTATTATACATAGAAATTGACCAGAACTCCCTGAACAAATATCTGCAGATCGTACAAATATTTCTCCCGAGGCAGGAATCGAACCCGCAACCTCTTGCGTCATAGGCGGACCTTCACCGCGCCACAGAGGTAGTCTTTAAGAGTTTATTGCTTATCTGCCTATACTGTACATCATCATCATCATGATCAACAACAGCCTATAATAGTCCACTGCTGGACATAGGCCTCCCCTGATGAGCGCCATAGATACTACATAGTTACCTCTCAAGCTGTCATAAGCCATGGCCTGCGTGCGTCCGACGTCGAAATGCGTGGCGTGACTCTCAGGGTTGCCCAACGAGTTGTATTGAATCCGAGTGAACTGTTGACCACCGCTGACTATCAGGTATTCAGGGCGGAAGCCGTCAGCATCTGGAAATTTTCTTGATATTGCATAAGGAAGTAATAAAGAAACTAAATGGTAAAAAACGGCAAAGGACTATTTATGTGACGGACCGGTCGTATTATGAAGTGGGTCGTGACTGATTGTGTAAGTATTAAAAAAATCTGTGTATTTTTATGTATGTATTTATGTTTTGCGACATGTACCCTAATATTGTATTAAGTATGTATGCCTGAAATAAACGTAATTTATCTATTTATAATTGGTAAACATAGATGTGTGCATTTATGCTGGAGACACGGGTTGTTGTATAGCACCAATGCGTCGCATATGTGGAGCATAGACAATAGTACAAGACACTCACGTTCACAGACATTCCCCTTCACTTGCATGCCGACAGGGCAGGCGCACACAGCAGTAGCGTTGGACGTGACGAGGCATAGATGTGTGCAGTTGTGCTGGAGACACGGGTTGTTGTATAGCGCAATGCGTCACATACGTTGAGCATAGACAATAGTACAAGACACTTACGTTCACAGACATTCCCCTTCACTTGCATGCCGACAGGGCAGGCGCAAACAGCAGTAGCGTTGGACGTGACGAGGCATAGATGTGTGCAGTTGTGCTGGAGACACGGGTTGTTGTATAGCGCCAATGCGTCACATACGTTGAGCATAGACAATAGTACAAGACACTCACGTTCACAGACATTCCCCTTCACTTGCATGCCGACAGGGTAGGCGCAAACAGCAGTAGCGTTGGACGTGACGAGGCATAGATGTGTGCAGTTGTGCTGGAGACACGGGTTGTTGTATAGCGCCAATGCGTCACATACGTTGAGCATAGACAATAGTACAAGACACTCACGTTCACAGACATTCCCCTTCACTTGCATGCCGACAGGGCAGGCGCAAACAGCAGTAGCGTTGGACGTGACGAGGCATAGATGTGTGCAGTTGTGTTGGAGACACGGGTTGTTGTATAGCACCAATGCGTCGCATACGTGGAGCATAGACAATAGTACAAGACACTTACGTTCACAGACATTCCCCTTCACTTGCATGCCGACAGGGCAGGCGCAAACAGCAGTAGCGTTGGACGTGACGAGGCATAGATATGTGCATTTATGCTGGAGACACGGGTTGTTGTATATCACCAATGCGTCGCATACGTTGAGCATAGACAATAGTACAAGACACTCACGTTCACAGACATTCCCCTTCACTTGCATGCCGACAGGGCAGGCGCACACAGCAGTAGCGTTGGACGTGACGAGGCATAGATGTGTGCAGTTGTGCTGGAGACACGGGTTGTTCGTGGATTGTAGCAGTGCTGGGTGGTATATGTGCATTCCTGCGGAGAATGGAAAGAAAGAAATAAGTATGTATGGCCTCATAATACCAGAATTAAAGAATAGCTACAGATACAAAGCACTACTTATTACACAATTTGCGGTCAGCCCCGGCTTCGCACGAATCTATTTGTATTTTGTATTTGAATAGTTAACAATAACCATACTTTTTACACAACATATATACACACGATTACATTATCAAGTTTTCATACGGATTCCTAACTTTTTTGACACTATTCTTTATCACGGAAACACGAGGGATAATAAAGGATTCTAAAATTGAAAGATTTTTTTAAATTGGTCCAGTAGTGTCTAGTAGTAGTCTAGTCTAGTGTGTTCCTCTCTTCTCTCCTTGACTTCTTAGTTATTACAACATGTGGTTGGATTGCCACTTTTCTGTCAGTGTCCAGTTCATGGAAATTCCATAGTTGATTTTGATTTTAGTGGTAACTTTTGATAAAATTTTGTTTTTCCATTAAGGGTACAAAATTTAATCTTACCAATTTAATTTACATCAGGCCAGGAGTTATGCTCCTATCAGAACAAACGTATTTTATTTCTTATGCAGATATTTTCAATTTTACCTTATTTACATCAATACACAGAAGATAGCATTTTATTTCTTTGATAAAGCAGAAATATACCATTTCACCTTATTTACATCCATAAACTAACAGAGAAGAAAGAATATGAATAAGTTACCAAAGACAGGCGTATTGAGAGACAATACGACGTTCCTCTTCTGCTGACTTCCGTGCAGTTTGTCTGTGCTCTGGATATTGTTCGTGGTCCAGTCACTCCAGTACACTGTGTTCTCGAACACTGATATCGCGTACGGATGGTGGAATGGCTCCTCGAATAATGACTGCAAGTAATTAATGTTTTGAAACTTACGCGAGTCATCTCGTGACCACGACAGAGTGCAAAGATGTTGAAACGTCGAGAAAAAAACCTCGATAAATACCCGTTCATTCCTAATCATTATGCAAGTAATTGTTTTAATATTTTTTCAAAAATCCTTTATTTACAAAGAAAATTACAATTATCTAAATAAATAAAAATAATTGTTTTAATGTTGACTTGACATGCGTGAATAATGCTCATGATATTGAGAAGTTTTAACTATATTTCCTCGCATTGAATTATTGTAAACAAAAAATATTACAATTACCTATCTAAAATAGAGCTAGTATTTATTTACAACTGAAACAAATGAGGTGACTGCAGATTATTGCAAACAAATTACAGGTAGCTCAATTGATATGGATCAGTTGAGCTACTATGATGATATCTGATCCATATCCATATTGATTATTGTAAAAAATATTTTGCAGTGCCCTACAGGGTGCATTTACTATTGACTTAAGCTAGAATTAAGACCCAAACTGTATACATGTACAAAAATAAATGTTAACTACAAAATTTCTATTATTATACAGGGTGATTGGAAGGTGGGTGCAAAGCTGGTGGGCGAAGGTAGTGTGGACTATTTGGAACCATTTAAGCCATAGTTGTCTTGGACGAAGTCTGACTATTTCTTTTTTACCAATTTTTTTATGGGAGGCAAGAAAAATACCCAAAATTTTACAGTTATTTGCTAATCATTCCCAGTTTGAAAGGTAAGTGAATTCTTTATTACGCTCCTTCACACTAATATTTATCGAAAATTATATACACACTGGGTTACATTTTTTTACGGAACCCTAACTTTTTTGAAAATATTCCATAGTTTATGCTCATCAGCGATAATAACAGGATTCTAATAGTAAAAGAATTTTTCAAATCGGCATAGCAGTTTCCGAGCCTATTCAAGAAAAACAATCAAATCCTTCCTCTTATAAAGATTAAAGATTGTTTTTATTGTTTTATATTATATTATTATAGATAACTCACATAAACAATCTTCTGCTGCAACATAACGACTCGAACCGTCCGCTCCACATAGTACAGTCTCTCGTTAGGAGAGTCCACGGCCAGCCCGCTCGCAAACACCTCCATATTGTCCACAAGCACCTCTGAATTAGAACCGTCCATGTTAGCGGACATTATGACCGCTCTGTTCAGCCAGTCCGCCCAGTACATTTTCCTGTGAAAGGACATTAAATTTAATGTACCGTATTGCATTTTTTAGCCTAACTAGCGGCAGCCCCAGAAATTTTCCATTGTTCATCAGGGAAAATTTAGGATTCTAATGGTAAAAAATAGTGGGAGTGGAGGGTATATCCACATCCTTGCACAAGTGTGCTTACTTCCTTATCCAAGTGCCTAAGGATGGTATTGCGTAGTGCGCCTGCTTGTCTTGCAATGGAAGCCTGTTTCAATCATCACATCACACTACACTACATCTTATAGTAAATAAGTTTGGTATTATTTATAGATGATGCTAGACAATTCACATAGTTCCATCTAGCCAATGTCTAGCCTCAAGCTAATCAGAGCTTGTGTTATGGGTGACTGATATACGTAATACAATACATTTGATAGTATTTTTTTTTATTAGACGACCAGAACTTACGGAACTGTAATCAGCAGATCGTACTAGCATTTATTATGACGCCTTTCACGACTTTCCTCTTCGTGGTTTCGAACTTGGCCATCACCGCCCTTTCCAAAAAACTACACTCTATGGTCTTAGTCTTATTTAATGAAGTTAAACAGTGTTATAGATTTAGGGGTTGTGTTGTATTACGTTTTGGCAAGTCATAGAACAAAATTTGATCGTCTTGATCTACTCAAGTCGCCATTAAGAGGTTATTGAATCTACCTATAACCCTGTACATATTAAAAGGGTTTAATAAATTTGGCTTTCTGCATTAATCATTGCATAAAATATTAAGAGAAAAAAAAATATTGCCCATGCCTTACTATAAACTAAAATTACTATACACAAAAATTAAGCACAACAATAGGCAAAGGGAGTAAGGGAGTAAATTCAGCATTGTGCTGCATGCAAGAAAATCATGCACCTCTGATTTTAAATCGCTACGCTGTTTTATCCTCGTATCTAGCGAGCGAAACTGCGGATAGAAACTAGTAAATAAAAAAAAATAATATAAATAAATAAAAATAAAATAAATAAAAAACCTAACTTATATTTACCCATTTCTCGGATCCAAAGTCAGAAACTTTGGGAACTTTGCATGCGTCTGTAAAGGCGAACACACGGACCCATCTAAGCGACAAGCTGAAATGGACCCTCGGGCTGTATCGCTAAAGTATATGTTGCCGCCGAGCCAGTCGATGGAAATGTCGCCTGGATCTTCTAGGCCTAGGGCTGCTAGAACCTGTTGTGATACAATAATATCAAGCTACCATAAATATTCAACACTAGCGGTCCGCCCCGGCTTCGCACGGGTATTTTACAAAAATTTAATTTTTCATGCGGATCCCTATTCTTTTTAAATATTCTTTAGACTATGTTCATCAGGGAAAATTTAGCATTCTAATGGTGAAAGAATTTTACAAACCGGTGCACATACGGCAAAATGACCACTTTAGGCGGTCAAAAATCAAAGATGTGTAATAATATGTGCATTTTACCTAGAAAGGTTTTAGACCTTAAATGTTATTTTGTGTCGAGGCTTGAGAAGATTTTTAAAGTACTTGCCTACTTATAAGGTAATTGTAGATAGAAATAAAAAAGTATTGAAAATAAAATTTAGTTTATTTTACGAAAAGCAACAAATTATGTTGTAAAAAGATTTAACTAGGCTAGTTTTTTGGCTAGTTAACTTCACTGTCGTCATGATCATCATCATTGTCATCATCATTGGTCGTTTCTACAAGAGGCACGTCTAACATTTCTAGCACCTCCTTAGAAACTAAAAAAAATAAACGACTACCTGTGAAAAAGGGTCTAGTGTCACAATGAGTTGGTTTGAGTTCCTACAAATTATAATACTAACAGTCAACAAACGCATAAGTGGAAATATTTAGGATAGATGGCGGTACTAAGCGGAACTTTTTTTGAAAGTCTAAGGAATTATCATTTTTTTGTGAAAAGTAAGAGCGGAATGAAATCGTAATTTATTATTAACTGTGGTAAAAATGAAATGAAATCTTAATGTTGTTTTGAAGTACATACCTGTGGCTTCTACGTCCATAATGAATATTCAGATTTTTGCACGAGGTGAACGAGAATAACAATTTATAATGCTTTCGGGTTTCGTATGCAACTAGCCGTACACTGACAATGCTTAGCTGTCAGAGCCTCGGGCGCAATTGTTATAAACATACAAAAAGATATTTATGGCTAGTACGATGGTACAACTATCTAACTCGATGAATACAAAAAAATTTAGAACTTATCTTTAAGTAGAAAAATCTATTTTTGACCGCCTAAAGTGATCATTTTGCCGTATGTGCGGTGCAGTAATTTCAAAGCCTATTCAATTCAAACAAACAATCAAATCTTTCCCATATATAATAAATATTAGTATAGAGTAGATAAATATACAAGCACGACACTATTTAATAGCAGTCTGCAATTGACATAATTAATTACTCCTTTTTTCTAGAATTTTCACGTGTTATTTGTGACACTACTTATATTACCTATCTTATATTATTTTTACATAAGAGTGTGTAAAAAAAAATACAGGGAATAAAATGAAAATCCATATAAATCATAGACCAAAGTATAGTGAGTTTTTTCTATATAAAAGTTCTCATTATTTATATTTCGAAACTAAATGGATCAGCATCAATTTATAATGTCAGTCTAACTAAAGTATAATAAGTGAAATGACTAAACTCTTTAATATAACTTAATAGCGGCCCGCCCCGGCTTCGCACGGGTATTAAACAAAAATTTCAGAAATTATACCCAATAACACGATGGGTTTCACAGTTTTCATACGGATCTCTTACTTTTTCTAACAGCATTGGGATTTTTGACATTGACTTGACACTCCGTAACTGACACTGGCCGTAGAGAAAAAGCAAGCACAGTGCGCAACCTCTTTTTCTATTCTGACGTGCCTTATTAGAAAAAGAGGTTGAATATACAGCGCACGGTTCAATTATTGAATTTTTCATGCGGATCCCTAACTTTTTTGAAAATATTATATAGCCTATGTTCATCACGGAAAATTTAGGATTCTAATGGTGAAAGAATTTTTCAAATCGGTCCAGTAGTTTCGGAGCCTATTCAATTCAAACAAACAAACAAACATACAAACAAACAAACAATCAAATCTTTCCTCTTTATAATATTAGTATAGATATAGTATTGTTATTTCTGTCTCCTATTGACATAAGTCAGAGTTAACGCAACTTAGCAGCTGTTTTGCAAACCGATGAAATATGGGAAAGCACAAATCATGGTACGTTCCATTATTAAATTAACAACTTTCTCATTTAAATAATGAGATGTGAAGTTTAAAAAGTTCTAGTTTAAACAGTGAGATGTGTATTTAAAAAGTTTTTATTGAAAAGAATACAAACCTCCTTAGTTCCCTCAATGTCTTCCAAGTGAGCTCTGACAATAGACTGATGACCTTGCCCCGCTTCTACCCAGTAGAGGTACTTCCCATCATATGACACTCCATGCGCCTGTCAAAACAAATACAAGTATTTAAATGTTTATTTGATAATCAGAATAGTTGATGTCATTCATTCCCAAAAACTTGATCCCCAACCCACATGCCCAGCGTGATTATGGGCAATAGCCCCCAAATGATAACCATCTATGGCACTCATTAGGGGAGGCCTATGTCTAGCAGTGGACTGATACAGGCTGACGATGATTCCAAAACACGCATGTTAGTGAACAGCTCAACACCAAATCCAAGATTCTTGTTCTATTGTCTAATTCTAAGTGGGGGGACTGAACTCAGCAGACATCTCGCATGCAAGTGTTTAGTGCATTGTCCCCCTGGCTAACCAAGCTCTAAACAGCTCCTTGGATACCTAAAAATACAAAGTGCAGGAAAGAGCAAAAATAGACAAGCAGTTTTAGCAGATTGTACCTCTAGTATTTGATTATTCAATGAAAAAAAAAATTTTTGGTATGGCAGCCGTTTTTGTAAAAATTGTATCTTGTATGTGGCCAGAGTATAGAAACAAATTGATTAATACATAACAATATAATCTAGCTAACCCATACAGGGTTAGATATACTTTAAGGCCACTTTGAGAGCAAGGTCATCTAACACACCTAAAGGTATTTAATTTAAAGTATGTAACTCCAAATACCACTAAAGTTTAAAAATATTTATGTACTTTGTAAGCCTTTTTTCTGGAAAATAAACTTATTATGTTGCTACACTTTCCTACTACGTTACCTACACTAGCTTAGTGTGATAGGTGTTTTAAAAGTTTTAGAATAAGATGGCTAACCTGTTTGAGTCCAGTAGCAACTGTGACTAATTGTTTGGACTTAATCTTCAGGAACTTGATCTCATTCTTTGTCGTGAAGAACAGCATGGCTTCAGGACCTTAAATACATTATCAAGTAATAACAAAGTAGTATAGTAGTAGTGTAACAAAGAACATTTGGACATCAGCCTATATACTGTATAATTTTAGAAATTTGCTTCCATGCGGAGCTTAGTCCAGGTTTTATCTGGAAAAAATGTTTTTTGTGTTCCCTAGTATATTGTTCAGTAGGATCTCTGTAGTCTAGCATGAAATACCAAAGTTAGTTAATTTTAAGGTCAGATGCATTAATGTTTAAAAAGTCAGTAATAATTTCCCTAAAAATTAATATTGAATAAAGGACAACATCAAAAAAGAATGGATACATGAAACGCTAAACAAAATCTTTAAGGAACAGAAAAACCACTACACCCATCAACTCACCTTTCGCATAACAAAGATACCCGAAATCATCCTTCTTATACCCCTTATCACACTCGCACTGGAAATGCCCATCGCCGTTCACACACTTGTGCGAACACTGTGGTCTTTCAAACAAGCACTCGTTGACATCGTCGCACTCGTGTGTCATGTAGTTGTAAGAGCGAGATGACGTTAAGCAGAGGCAAGAGGGTCCGTAGCGATCGGGGGAGCAGGCTGTGCTGTTGCCACTGCATATGTTGTTGTTGCACATTGCATGCCCTGAAAGATGTGATTAATATTTGAATGGATTCATGAGGTCTAATAGCGGACGCACGACCTAGACAATTGACGAAAATTAGTATTATCATAGAACAAATAAAAAGTATTTATAGGTGTGCTAAGCCATAATAGGTTAAAGTTTATGCAAAGGGAATAGGTAATATGTAATACCATAAATTTATGTAGATTCAAAAACTGTGAACATGAACCGTGTATATTCTAAAATTAAATCGCTTGACTACGATGAATTTAGGATGTAGGTACCTACGCAGCACAACCACAAATAATTAGGTATTTTGTTGACCGCATCTCCATTGAATTTTAATAATACATAAATGGTTTAAGTAGTTGTAATTTTAGAATTCAGAAGTCACAAAGAAAGTATGATAAAAACGGGAAATTATCTGAATTTTTCAAAACAAAAACAACCGCCAGCGGCATTGTTCGTTACGCTAATTTTACAGTTAGTTTTCTTTCACTGTCAATTCAACAATTGACATTGACATTATTACCTTTGGTCGTACTGATCTTATCCAGAGATTTTTTGCCCGCGACAAGCGACAAGACACACTACGTTCCGCGCCGTTGCCGCCGTCTTAAACTTTGTTAAGTACTCACAATTTTTACAGAACGGCCCCTCATCAGTCCCATCTCTGCAATCTTTCATTCCATCGCACATCATAGAGGCTGGCAAGCAGAAAGATGAGTCGATACACTTGTAGTTACGCTCTCCGATCGGCGGCAGCTCCTGGCAGTACGATCCGTCAAGGATTGTATGAGATAGTAATGCTTGCCCTGAAAAAAGATAATATTGAAACTAAACTCCTACACTACCTACAGTACAGCTACCTACATAACTACTTACCTAACTATGATTAGAGGGTTTCAGGATTGGGAAAAGTCCCTGCTATTGGCATTTGGCTCTCAATAACATACCTACCCAGGTATTTTACAGCATAAACTTAGGGTAACTTACTGCACAGCTGTTGATCATCTTCATCGCTCTTATCGGCACAATCGTAGACTCCATCGCAGACCCACAGTCTGGAGATGCATTTGCCATCGCGACACCTGAAGCCCTTGCAGTTTTCCTGGTCAACACGCCAATAATTTTTAAACTAAAAGGTTCGTATTTCGAATTTTTTGCGCAAACGCAAAAAAGAAAGCTTGCCACTTAAAAAAAAAAATAGAACATTAATATCAGTTTGTTGCCTTGTTTTATAAATTATTGATAATGCGTATTATATTTGAGATCTTTCTTTGAATAAAAAATAACAACGCTATTTAATAACTAAAAAAAAAACGTCTTACATCAACAACCACAGTATTGGTGCAGTTGAGTTCATCACTGCCATCATCGCAGTCTGGTTCGCGGTTGCACATCCACTTCTCAGGGATGCACTTCTTCTCATCCGCGCAGAGGAACTGATGGGTATCGTTGCAAAGTTTTGCGTCGGGTGGGTGATCCGCTGAGTGAGAGAAATGAGAAAATTAAAAAATATATCTATATGGGGCACATCGGCAAAGCCGTAAATACTACAGACGAGTCTAGTGATTATATCAATTCTCTTTGTACTGGCAAGTATCGACGAGCGGAGCGAACCACTGAAACACGAGGTCTCATGGTTTGCAAAAAGTCACAATATGTAATAAATAAGTTATAATGATTCCAGTGCTACGCCTCGTTTGCTGCTAGAACGTTTGATATCAAAGCATAGAACTTACCGCAAAAGTTTTCATCCGACCCATCTTCACAGTTGACCACGCCATTACAATGTTGCGTAAGAGGAATGCACCCTCCCGCCATACACGGAAACACGTCTTCCTCGAAGCATTCTTCTTCTAACTGCTGCATTTCATCTACGAACTGGGCTGAGCAGAGCGAACATAGTACTAACATGGACAGGATTATTATGTAGACATTCATACTGTGGACAAAATAGTTAGGCAATTTATCGCGCACCTAGGTTGTACAAGAGGATCACTAAACGCACAAAGTCATAGAAATTAGACAGCTAAATAGGAACAATATAAAAAATCCTAGTTACTCCTTGTAAGCAAATCATTATACCTTTTAATTGTAGTTATAACTCTGCAAATAATTTCTGATAAAAATTGAAACAATATTGTTAAATACGATTTTCTATGCGATGTGCAACGTGGTTCCCGGCAAAATGGCAGAAGTTTAATTTAACGTTAATGTAATGAATGATGTAAAATATTTTTTTGCTCGGCTTGAATCTCGATCTACCCTCATTTTTATTTTTGCGTTTCGCTTTGTTATTCGCTGTCTTTGTATAAATATGTCAATAGTAAAATATATTAGAAGAAATGATTCAATGATCGATTGACATGGTTTTTAACTGTATAATTTTACATAGATCCACGCCAACAAAAATCTTCTCGCTTTTGAAGTCAATTTAATGTTAGGGTTCCACTTTACTAAGAGGTGAACGAAACGCAATCAATGAAACGTTTTGACATTTCAGAAGCAATGTTACCAGACTATTAAACTTTCCTAAATTTTGCGTACTTTAAAATTAATAAATACCCCATTTCCATGAATATCATTGAATGAGCTATTTTAATGGTCTATTGACGTCGAATATAAATAATTTACCAGTTAATTTTCTATCAAATTATATTCATCACTAGTACTATTCAGAATTTTGAATAAAATTTCGTAATACAAAAATATAATTTTCTTGGTATTGCGATAAATCAGGCAGGAAAAAAATATATTTTTTGGGCAATTTATTTATTGAGAGGTGGCACTTACTTTCAGTCTGTGGTCGGTGCAGGTCATAGTCCAACTTTCGTAGTTTTTCTAGAGTTATTTTCAGTTTTTATTTAATTTTTAGTTTATAAATCAATTATTTGGTTTGTTTTATCAATTATCGTCGTAGTTATCGTACAGCTGTTGTAAAATAACTAGCCATGGCATCGCACGTAGCGAAATCTTTAGTAAAAGTGTCGCACCTAAGTTCCACAGCGAAGTTTGGTAAGAAACTTTTTATTGTTTTGCATAATAACTGTAAATATTTTTTACAAACAGCATTCCAGTGTTCAAATTATGTCTCAGTGTCTACCTACACCCAGAAATATGTGGATATCGATAAGTAATATAAGTTTTTTGGTTACCAATAAGGTTTGCATAGGAACAGTAAACTTTGGACTTATCAATTAATTGGCATAGGTGCGGCTAATTTTCCATGTTTCTCTGCCAAGATATGAATGGAAGTAAATAGTTTCCTATCAACTTGGACTATAATTAGATAACACTGAGATTATTCACATAGTTTGTATACAACCTTGAACTAACATAGATTTTTAACTATTACTTGTTAAAGAAACTTAAATTAAATGAAGTCCATGATTAAGTTTTGAGATTAAAGTTAATTTACATGAAGGGAAAAACTGTGTTGTTGCCCAATTCAAAGAAAACTTCCTGGGTTGTTAATAAAACATGAACCTTGGTATATTATTTATTGAAACCAAGATAATTGACATCACTTAAAGCCATAGGTAGGAACAAGTTTTATTTATTTTACGCATAAGTCACTATCATTATTTTTGTTACTATAGTGAGTGAGCTGGCACTTGGTAGTGAGGATGGGCCACAGGTTCGAATACCCTCTCAAAAAGATTTTTTTTGGGATACTTTTTAATTTTATTATAATTATTTATCATAGACACAGCTCGACGAGCTCTCAGTGTTGGAGCAGCCCTCCAACAGAAGAAGACTCTAAAAGACAAGACCGGCCACAATGTGGTGCTGGTGGACGGAGTGCGAACCCCCTTCCTTGTGTCCTTCACCGACTATGCCAAAATGATGCCGCATGAACTGGCCAGGCACTCTCTGCTGTAAGTTTTAAATTATAAGATCTTGTAAAGTTTCTTACAAACTGTATAATATGTAAAAAATTAATAAAGCTGGATTATTAATTGATTGATTGATTTATTTATTTTTTTATTTATAGCTCATTAGGGGAGGTCTATGTCCAGCAGTGGACTATTATAGGCTGGTGATGATGATGAAATAAAGCTGGACAATTCACACAACATAATCTAGCCCTAAGCTAAGCAGAGCTTGTGTTATTGGTACTAGTTAACTGATATACATAATAATAATGCGAGTACATAGATAGATATTTTTCATTATAATATACAATATACATAGAATACGACCAGAAGCAAGTGAATGCATTTAAAGAAGTGTTGAAACAACCCTATTGAGATCTCCACTAGGTAGAATTATTATTATGACTTTATCATATCAATTTTCTACTATTAAAGAAAATTCTATTAGTTACTAATACAGCTGCATATCCTTCCAGTGGCCTCCTCCAAAAAACAGGCATAGACAAAAACCTCATCGACTACATAGTCTATGGCACTGTCATCCAGGAAGTGAAGACGTCCAACATTGGTCGCGAGGCAGCTCTAGCGGCAGGGTTCAGTGACCGCACCCCAGCCCATACTGTGACTATGGCCTGCATATCTTCCAACCAGGCTATAACTACAGGTATGGTACTGCTATTTTGGTAATGGATAGTTCCCACTCTGGAGCACAGAGAGCTAGAACCTGTACATAGGGCTACATATGTTATTAGCCATATAACTGAGGATCTTATTCTGCGATCGCCTTATATTGGCCCAAAATGACGCAATACGAGATCTACATATAGCAAAAAGTCTGGAACCCGAGCATCGGCGAACATGCCCGACGCGCTACAAAACCGTGGCTTCTTCATAAGGATACGAAAAGCCAATGATACTATCCATCCACGGTTGTCTGGTAGAGATCGCTCTCGAGCGATAAGACCGCCAATTGTTATTTTGTTTATTGATTGTATTGTTATGTGTGCAATAAAGATTTATCTATCTATGAATAGCATTCCACGGTTATCTATGGTTTTATGCTTAAATAGTGCTCATTAACTCATTTATTTGTGCGTTAACAGCATAAATACATATTATCAACTGTAAAATAAATATAATAATCTTAGCAATCTTTGTAAAAAAGGAATATTACAATAAAAATAAATAGAAATAGTGCATGCCCATACTTAGAGACATTTATAATTAAATAATATTCCGATTCCGAAACTGTATGATTTCAGATTTTTAATCTAGGCTTGATAAAATTAGGACTCCATAAATCAAATTTCATACAGTACATTATTATAAATTATGAAATATTTTATTATTGATTTACTCTTTACTTTAAATGTGTCCAGGGAAGAAGTGAAAGGAAACCACTAGTTCAATATTATCTATAAATGAAAAGCTAGTAGGACATAGACATAGTTTTCGAAAACGTCTCAGTTAGCGTCAACGTCATCAAAAATATATGTTTTTCAAATAATATTTAAAAATACATCATCGTGTTGGTTGGTTGGATAGACAGGGCGCTGGCGCTCATATGAGAGCCATCGCACCCTGTCTTTAGCTTGCCGCATCCAGTATCTGACTGACATAAAATACTGCAATCTTTAGCAGCCTTTTATGTATGTAACTTTTTTTACATCACACACATCATCACATCACCAGCCTATAATAATCCACTGCTGGACATAGGCCTCCCCTAATGAGCGCCATAGATGGCATCATTATTTTGGGGTTAATGCCCATAATCCTCACGCTGGGCATGCGGGTTGGGGATCGCAGTTCGGTGTAGTTGTTCTGCAGAAGGCGCTGCTGCCCGCCCCCGCTGTGTTTCCCTTAGTCCTCTTACGACACCAACGGGAAGAGTTGGGGTGGTGAAATTCTATGCCGGCACCACACGGCAGGCACTTTTTTTACTGTACAAGCTTTACTTATATCTTATCTTCCTCCAGGTATCGGCATGATAGCAGCCGGCGCTTACGACATCATAGTCGCTGGCGGAGTAGAATTCATGTCGGACGTACCCATCCGCCATTCCCGTAAGATGCGTTCCCTGCTCCTGCGCATCAATCGCGCCAAGACTCCGGCGCAGAGGCTCTCGCTGTTGGCTACCATCCGGCCGGACTTCTTCGCACCAGAGGTAATATTTTTGCAAGTATCCACCCGTCACTAGTGCAACATGGCGTTCCCTAGTCCTTTGCATGAACCACGCCAAGACTCTGGCGCAAAGGCTGTCTTCTTCGCACCAGAGATAATGATATTGAGTGTATCCAGAGTGTATCCGTCACTCGTGCAAGATGGCGTTCCGTAGTCCTCCGCATCAACTGCGCCAAGACTCCGGACAGGTTGTCGCTGTTGGCTACCATCCGGCCGGAATTATTCCCGCCAGAGTTAATAATGTTGAGTGTATCCAGAGTGTATCCGTCACTCTTGCAATATGGCGTTCCCTAGTCCTGCGCATCAACCGCACCAAGACTCGTCGCTGTTGGCTACCGATAGAGGTAACATGGGTCATCATTCTATCTCACTCAGCCCACCGATATACACTGCTGAACATAGACCTCCACCAAACGATTTTTGACGACCTGTATGGCGCAAGGTAAAAGTCTGCCTAGGACCCTGGCGTTGAATCCCTTGGCGGGTACGTTACCGCCTCGGGATAATATTTGTACGTAATGTAGATATACGAGTATATTGCAAATGTTTTCTATGTTTAAAAATTATCATCATCAGCCTATGTTAGTCCACTGCTGGACACAGACCTTCCCTAATGAGCGCCATAGCGCCCTGTCTTCGGCTTGTCGCATCCTGCATCTGCCAGCAGTCTTTCGCAGATCGTCATCCCACCTGGCCAGAGGGCGTCCTACACTACGTTTACTGAGTCGCGGTCTCCACTCAAGAACACGTTTACCCCAGCGGTTATCAGTATATGTATAAAAATAGACCATATCAGTTATCTAGTAGCATTATTTATTTATTCCAATGGAATGTTTTATTTGCAGTTGCCGGCAGTAGCCGAGTTCTCATCAGGCGAGACAATGGGACACTCCGCGGACAGGCTGGCCGCTGCGTTTGGAGCTTCAAGACAGGTGAACAAATGTCAAAGTGCTTTATTTCCTTTAGACCTTAAAATACTCTTCGAAGATACTGTTTCATCCCTTAAAGACAAACTAAGACAGTTTTGACAGTAAAATATATATTAATGATAAAGTAATTGAAACAAATTAATGATAAATTGAAATAAATTAATGATAAATTGAAATAAATTAATGATAAATTGAAATAAACTAATGATAAATTGAAACAAACAAATGATAAATTGAATTAATGATAAATTAAAATACATTAACGATGAATTGAAATAAATTAATGATAAATTGAAATACATTAATGATAAATTGAAATAAATTAATGAATGTTATTTTCAATTAAGGAACAAGACGACTACTCGCTGCGCTCCCACAAGAACGCGCACGAGGCGCAAACCAAGGGGTACTTCACGGACTTGATCCCCGTGAAAGGTATGTCCCATGTAGACATTTTATTTAATTATTGATTATCCCACTGATGGGTCTCCAAACTCAAATGAAACTATGAATACACCTATAATTATAATATTATTGTACAAAACTTTTTAAACTTTCACGATTTGTTGACATATTAAAGAATATTTATCGGGTATTTATCGCGTACCTTTTGTTTTTATTTTCCCCTACGTTTCCATCGCGTTGCAGGGATCGTGGTCACGGATAATAAAAACAAAAGGTACGCAATAAATACCCGATAAATATTCTTTAATATAATTATACAAATTAGAAGCGCTTAGCTTCAGGTTTCCTACTATTACGTTGTACGTGTAGATAGGTAACGAAACACTGAACTAAATAGGTTGGTGTTTTTTAGTTAATGCATAAACTAAAACGTTAACTGCGCTAATTTCATCAGAGACCTATTTAATTTTGTGTATTGCACTGTAAAGTTTTTTATAAATAAACATTCTATTTTCTCTACAATGAGCCAGCACTGGGTAATTTTAATATATATTTTGCCTGGAAGAGATCGCTTTTAGCGATAACGCCGCCGATTGTACCACATTAGATATAAGTTGTAGTTACTGTTTGTTTTATACTGTTTTATAAGACAATAAAGACATTATTATCTTATTATTTTCAATAATTTCGTTTCCAGTGGAAGGCAAGGACCAGCTAGTGGACAAAGACAACGGCATCCGCGTCTCGAGCCCGGAGCAGCTCGCCAAGCTGAAGCCAGCCTTCATCAAGCCTCACGGCACGGTCACGGCTGCCAACGCCTCTTTCCTGGTCTGTATCACGGTGGATCTTCAACTTTAAAACAATTGCTAACTTATTAAAACCTTTACTAACAAAGAAAATTACAATCACTGTTACAAACAAGCTAAAGGTAGCTCAACTGATCATATCAAATAATAATAATTTCTGAGCTACGACACCATAGGTCGCGTCACGTAAAAAGAACGCTGGAAGAAAGTGGAAGGGGTGTGTTCGCGCATGGGTACACTCGCGCACGACAGTACTAGGTATGCTAATTTGCTAAGCCTATTTTTAACTAATATTTTGTATTGGTTATTAGAAAATGTCAAATAAAATAAAAGACATTTTCAATTCAGTTTAGAATGTTTAATTTAATTACAAAAAAATGTTTAATGTAGCAAATCCATTCATTAGGTCGTCTTGGGTGACGCGAGCACTAGATAACGACGCGACGCTCCTATTAAAATATCAAAGGCATTATCTGCCTCTCATTTCATACAACAATATTCTTCCAAAATAATTTTTCTTTAAAAAACCTTTTCGTAAACTTTTGTGCGCGACGGTATTTTGACGAGAAAAGTGGCGTTAACACAACTTTGAGAGCAAATGACGAACCAATAGCGCACCGGCCATGCGGCACACATGCGCCGCGTGACCCGCCCGCCCCGCGCTCCTCCGCTTACCACCAAATAGACCTATAAATCGACTTCTGCGCAGGTTCAAGGCCAAGGCGTTCTTTTTACGTGATGCGAACTATACAAGTTATTATATCAGACCTCTTCTCAACAGATAAAAACAAAATGGCGGATAGCAGTAATCAAACAATAATGTTCATTATAACAATAGTCTAAAGTCCATATTTGGTTGCAGACCGACGGCGCCTCAGCTTGCCTGGTGATGTCAGAAGCTAAGGCCAAGGAGCTCGGCTTCAAGCCGAAAGCCTATCTTCGCGACTTCACTTACGTCGCTCAGGTAAATAAATGATGCCGGACAATCCACACAGCATCATCTAGCCCCAAGCTAAGCAGAGCTTGTGTTATGGGCACTAGATGACTGACAATCATTACACTATTATTACATAAACAGATATTTTTTATTATACATAGAAAACGACCAGAACACCCTGAAATATCTGCAGATCGTACAAATATGTCCTGAGGCGGGAAACGAACCTGCAACCTCCTGCGTCGCAGGCGGACCAAAATCAAAAATCAAAATCAAAGTGCTTTATTTCCTTTAGACCTTACAGGACTCTTGGACACGTCACAAAATACAAATTACATTAGTAATACTGGGAAATAAAGTGATCACTTTAATTCATTTGATTGTTCACTTCAATCTTTTTAAGGTAAAGTAAAGAAGCGAACAAAAAACTTTTACCTTGTTAGTTTGCGAGTTGGAGCGACTTTCGCTCACCGCGTCACAGAGGTCGTCATATCACAAAACTTTGAATTCCCATCATTCTTCAACATCACAACCACGTTCATCGCCAAGAAACCCGCATATAATATACACACTTTTAACCTTATTGTTGTATTCTCGTAGGACCCCGTAGACCAGCTCCTTTTGGGCCCCGCGTACGGAATCCCCAAGATCCTGGAAAAAGCTGGTCTCCAGATGAGCGACATCGACACCTGGGAGATCCACGAGGCCTTCGCTGTGAGTATTGCTGACTAAAGCTGGTGTTACACCCCCCGAAACCATGTTAAGCTATTAATCCTGCGCCTGACCTATGTTACAATTTTGGTCTCGGAAGATTGTTACTAATTACTGTTACAAACCAAGCTTTTTGGCCATTTTAGGAATCAGTCGAATAATTCGAATATTATACTAGAAAAGAAAATCGAACACACAGGTATTTGAATATCAACATTTTCGAATATTTGCAAACCCTACTTCTATATTTAAGTGCACATTTGCGCTGCCCCATTTCAGATCTGTGGCAAACTGCAAGGTTCCAAATACTAATAAAATAAACAATATTGATGTTTCCAGGGTCAAATCCTAGCCAACCTGAAGGCAATGGACTCGGACTCGTTCGCGCAGAAATACCTCGGCCGCAAGCAAAAGGTAACAATACAATACAAATACTGTTTATTGTACACCGAGATAGAGAAAAACAAACAGAAAGACATAAACATCGGTGCACAATGGGTGGCCTTATCGCGCCTAATCGCGCGATCTGCAGGCAACCTTTGGATAAACTATACTAATAGTAAATAATGCTGGACAATTTACACAGCATCACCTAGCCCCTAGCCCTAAGCTAAGCAGAGCGTGTGTTATAAGTACTAGATGACTGATATATACATAATACAATATTATTACAGAAATAGTTTTTTTACTATACATTATATATTGTACATTATACACTCGAGAGCAATGAATCCGGGTCACTCAAAGAATCCAAAAAATCTCGGAAAGTAAGAATGCTAGATTAATGCAATAAATTGTTCTCCGACGAATCAAAATTTATGCTCTACAAGCACGATGGAAGACACAGAGTGTATAGAAGACCAGGGGAAAGATTCAAGCAAGCATGCATCGAAGAAAAAGTAGCCTACGGTGGTGGGTCTGTACTTGTGTGGGCCGGAATTTCCTCTGAAAGTCGCACAGAGCTGGTGATCATAGAAAACGGCTCTTTAACTAGCGTAAGATATGTGGAAGAAATCCTCAACGAACACGTTGGTCCATTTATGGTCAATTTGGGTGAGGATGCTATATTTATGCATGACAATGCCCGACCTCATACAGGTAGGATTGTGAATGACTACCTTCAAGAGATGAACATTACTTGTATGGAGTGGCCAGCGCGCAGCCCGGATATCAACCCGATCGAGCATGCTTGGAACGAGCTAGGGAGATGCGTAAAACAACGAAACCCTCCCCCAATCACGCTTCCTGAGCTCGAAATTGCTCTCACAGAGGAATGGGAGAATATTCCCCAAAATCGTATAAGGAACTTGGTGTACAGCATGCCAAACCGCGTAAACGCAGTAATGGAAGCACGAGGAGGTAATACGAAGTATTGAAATTCAAGAAAATCGTCATAAAGTTCAAAAATTTCATGTTTCCTATTTTTGTTTTAAGGAGAGATCAGCAGTTTTTTTTGTTTATGTAATTTTGTGTAAATAAAATGTATGGTGACTCATATTTTTTTAACTTTCATTTAAGGAGTATTAAATTGTCTATTAAATACAATTTATTGCATTAACCTAGCATTCTTACTTTCCGAGATTTTTTGGATTCTTTGAGTGACCCGGATTCATTGCTCTCGAGTGTATATTGTGTGGTGCCGGCATAGAATTTCACCACCCCAACTCTTCCCGTGGGTGTCGTATGAGGCGACTAAGGGAGAAACACCGGGGGGCGGGCAGCAGCGCCCTCTGCAGAACAACTCCACCGAACTGCGATCCCCAACCCGCATGCCCAGCGTGGGGATTATGGGCAAAAACCCCCAAATGATGAAGACTGCCATCTATGGCGCTCATCAGGGGAGGCCTATGTCCAGCAATGGACTATTATAGGCTGTTGTTGATACACTCGAGAGCAATGAAACAGAAATGGTGGCGAGACAACTGTATATAGAACCCACGTGAATAGTTGGACGTTACCGGTATCTTGGAGTAGCTTTATTTTCATTTGCAAGCTTCTTGTAACGACTTCGCATCACATCATCAGCCTATAATAGTCCACTGCTGGACATAGGCCTACCCGAATGAGCGTGATAGGTGGCATTATTTATCATTTGGGGGTTATTGTTATCTCCACGCTGGGCATGTGGGTTGGGGATCGTAGTTCGGTGGAGATGTTCTGCAGAGGGCGCTGCTGCCCCCTGTGTGTTTCCCTTAGTCAAGAGTTGGGGTGGTGAAATTCAATGCCGGTACCACACGGCCAATGAAGACTGAAGGGTGCAGTTGTTTCCTACGTCCGGCCTTTGAAAGGTTAATAGAGGAATAAAAATTGAAAGATTTAAATAATTAATAATAATAATGCTGGACAATCCACACAGCATCATCTAGCCCCAAGCTAAGCAGAGCTTAATTACTTAATTACAATTCAACAGGTTGGATCCCCAGACCTGAGCAAATGGAACGCCTGGGGAGGGTCGCTCTCCATCGGGCATCCCTTCGCGGCTACCGGCGTAAGTATCTAACTCAATACATAAAAGGCTTACTATAAAATATCAGATAATCTAGACGATGAGAAGATTTGGGAGTTTTGACAATAGAAAAACGAATAATCTGAAGAGGTAAAGGTTTTTTGTCCGCCTCTTTACTTTGACGATCTCTGTGGCGCGGTGGGCGAAGGTCCGCCTGCGACGCAGGAGGTTGCGGGCGGATTCCCGCCTCGGGACAAATATTTGTACGATCGGCAGATATTTGTTCAGTGTTTCGGTCGTTTTCTATGCATAATAATATATATATATATATATATGTAATAATATTGTATTATATATATCAGTCATCTAGTACCCATAACACAAGCTCTGCTTAGCTTGGGGCTAGGTGATACAGAGCTTTTGTTATGGGTATTATTACTAGATCACTGATATACATAATACAATACCTCTATATTACATAGATAGATATTTTTTATTATACATATAAAACGACCAGAACACCCTGAACACATATATATTATTCTATTCTATAGTTGATATGAGTAACGTTTGCCCCCAGGTCCGGCTATGCATGCACACCGCGAACCGGCTGGTCCGCGAGGACGGGCAGCTCGGCGTGATCTCGGCCTGCGCCGCGGGCGGGCAGGGCGTCGCCATGCTGCTGGAGCGACACCCCGACGCCACCCCCAACTAGGCACCGGCACCACGCACTGCGAAAACACACAGGATTTATGACAAACCGCATGACAAACTGCAGTTTTGAGAATGTTCAACCACCACCGTGTACTTAGTGTGTGGTTTTTACTCTCGTTATAACAAACCGCAGTTTTAAGAATTTTATAACACTGTGTATGCATAAACAATACTTAAAACTGCAGTTCTGAGAATTTTAAACCACTGTGTATGCAGGTTTTATGACAAACTGCGGTTTTGAGAATTTTCTACCACCACCGTGTACTTAGTGTCTGGTTTTTACTCTCGTTATGATAAACTGCGAAAACACACAGGCTTATGACAAACCGCATGACAAACCGCAGTTTTGAGAATGTTCAACCACCTCCGTGTACTTAGTGTGTGGTTTTTACTCTCGTTATGATAAACTGCGAAAACACACAGGCTTTATGGCAAACCGCATGATAAACTGCAGTTTTAAGAATTTTAAACCACTGTGTATGCAGGTTTTATGACAAACTGCAGAATTTTAAACCACTGGCACAGGTGTATGGTTTTCATTCTCGTTATCTCACAGGCTTTATGACAAACCGCAGTTTTGAGAGTTTTAAACCACTGTGCATGCAGGTTTTGTGACAAACTGCAGTTTTGAGAATTTTAAACCACTGTGTATGCAGGTTTTATGACAAACCGCAGTTTTAAGAATGTTCAACCACCACCGTGTACTTAGTGTGTGGTTTTTACTCTCGTTATGATAAACTGCGAAAACACACAGGCTTATGACAAACTGCAGTTTTAGGAATTTCAAACAACTGTGTATGCAGGTTTTATGACAAACTGCAGTTTTGAGAATTTTCTACCACCACCGTGTACGCCACTAGTGAGTGGTTTTTACTCTCGTTATGATAAACTGCGAAAACACAGGCTTTATCAAAAACCGCATGATAAACCGCAGTTTTGAGAGTTTTAAACCACTGTGTATGCAGGTTTTGACAAACTGCAGTTTTGAGAATTTTATACCACTGTGTGTGGTTGTAACTCTCGTTATGAAAAACTGCAGTTTGAGGAATTATAACCACTGTGGTGGTTTTTACTCTCGTTATGATAAACTGCAGTTTTGTGAATTGTATGCCACTGTGTGCGGTGTTACAGAATTTGCATAGTTTTCGCATTGCGGTGTAGTTTAGTTGTTTCCAATATTCAATTATCTCTTTTTTGTTTATAAGAGTTGGTTTCTAACTTGGACTCTATTTTCTAACATAATATGTAAAGTTATCCAAAACATTGGGTAGATTGGATGTTGGATTGCTCATTTTGGGGTCCTATTCTACTCGTAGCGATTCTATCAGTGAAATGGCCAAAAATTAACAACTTTTCATATATTGAAATTATTCAGTAATTTCTCGTGGGGTACACGGAATACATGCTCTCTATGGGTTTTACGACATCCTCATGTATGATTTTGGTGAAATTTTTGGCCATTCTTGGTTTATGGATTACCCCTGAAGAGTAAAAGCACAAACTGGATACAGACTTAGTACCTTCTAAGTCTTAGTTAAAATGAGTATTACAAAATGCCAAGCGAAAAGAAAAACTAAAGATTATCTCACCTTGACGAAAATTTAAAGAGATTGAAGTATCTTAATTGAAATCATTGTATAGCTTCCTTCATAAGTAAAAATGTATTGTTGTAGTAAATGCATGTTTGATATCTGTGTAACAGGCTCATTTGTAAAGCATATTTATTTAATATTCCCTAGGGTAAGAAATATTCTGAAGTCTATTGTAAAAGGAAAATAAATATTTTGAAAAAACATGTCTTTCTATTTCACAGGCCACATCCTAAGCATAAAATTAGGTGATTACTTTTACTTTAGGACCTCCCTAAATAAACTAAGCTTCGAAATTTCAATATGAATCCACCAATGATAGCATTCAGCTGTGAATCCAGTTTGTCGCAAGGATGTCGGCGCAATGTTGGCGATATTGGGTAGTGTGTGACAAAGGGGAGATTGATGCTAGGTTTACTTGGTAAATCCATACTAAAATTATAAGAATCGAAAGTAACTATACCATCCAAGGTTGCCTGAAAGAGATTGGGTGGTTGACATTGTAGTTGGTCTTGTTTAAAAGTTAAAGATGAAGAGATATTTAATTGTAGCAGTAAATAAGTAAACAATTCGACTTTTTCTAATAAAATTAGAAAGTCACGGCCAACAAGATGGCGTTTGACTGTAAATTTTATTCTGGTATAAATGATTCTCGTATTGTTTTTGTCTCGTCTTTCTGTCTCTGTTACGTTTTCAGCTGAACTGATCTCAATGAAATTGAGTAAGGACGTAAATGATATCACGGGGAAGATTTCTAATCGATAAGAATGTGCGAAGTCGCAGGCAAAAGCTAATACGCAATAATAAAACAAAACTTCAAGGCAACCATTTTATTAAGTCACCATTGCTTATTAGCCAATTCGTCTTATCTACAATTAAACCTAAATATCCTAGTACAAAGATCACCCCAATGTAACAATTTACAAGAAATAAAAACACTCCAAACAAATGTTTACCAGAGTATTTTCGTTTCCCGTTCGGGGAACATAAAATATTTATGCACAATTTTTACATAAAAATATACTTCCGAGGGCGATCCTACCAAATTTAAAACTAATTAAAATTACAAGAAGCATCAGAGATTATAAAGAAAACTTGTTACTCTATTATGCTAAAAAGCTATGCTTTTAATATAACGTCACGAACGAAGATATTTAGTAAAACATTTCATTACAGACAACATTTTGTAAATTTTCGTTTTTCGAGATCTCAAATTTCTAGTGCAAATTTATAACTAGAGAATTTTCGAAATATTTGCGCTTAGTAGATGCATTATTCGTACGAATACTAGAACTATACTTAGAAAATATTGTGTATGTATGGCGCTTTAATAAGTGCTTATGTGTTATTTTAGAGTGGTAGAAATTAAAATCAAGCCCCAATTTCAAACCTAATATAAAATGTCAATTTGATAAAACTTAGAAATATACAAACCATGAAATCTACAACAGTGTAGAGAATTAATCGCAAAATCATTTAGTTTTCTGAGATCGTGAATGAATTTAATTTTATTTACACGACTCGTCAAGTATTACGAAATGTGACGTGACCCGAGAGCTGGTCAGTATCTGGCGCAGCGCATCAGCATGCCATACAGCGAGGCAATGCAGCCAGCGTCTTGGAGACGCTTCCGACTGGTATTGATATGAGCTACCATAAGATAGTTCAGTTAGTTTAATTATTTCAGTAAATACTAATTCTATTTTGTTTCCATGATTTGATTATAAATATGAAAATGTTATAATATTAGATATTTAATGTATCTAGATTCTCATAGCCATGTTTAAATCTTAGAATAATTGACATCAGGCATAACTTGTACTTGTCATCCATTTAAATTGGTATGGATGGATGATTGTTATCTCTCACGCAAAAACTACAAAAAAGGATTTTGTTGAAACTTGGTACTTATAGTTTATGGCCTTGAGTAACTATTTTTATTCTGAAAATCCCACGGGATCGGCAGTTACGCGAGTGAAACCGCGGGCACGAAGCTTGTATAACATTATTTTCTATCAACAACTGTAAATCAAAAACTTCAATCCAATTTTATATGAGGAACGATTACTTGATACAATTTAAAAATATAGCCGTACATAGAATAGTAATCTTCACCCAATCTGTACAATAAATGAACTTAAAAATACACTCATAATATAATAATAATGCCGGACAATCTACACAGCATCATCTAGCCCAAGCAGAGCTTGTGTTATGGGTACTAGATGACTGATATACATAATACAATATTATTATAATATTGATATTTTTTATTATACATAGAAAACATTCTAATTAAAACGCAACATAAGCTCATTTACTAAAACAATTAGTTACACATCGCATTTTGATTTTTTATCTTTGTAAGTCAGATACTGGTGTTAATTCAAATGGCAGAAAAAGTAATGATTACTACTTACTATTTTAACAAGTATTTATCGCGTTTTTTTTTCAGTCATCTCGTGACCACGACAGAGTGCAAACCTGTTGAAACGTCGAGAAAAATTAAAAAAAAAATCGCGGTAAATACCCGTTAAAATATCATTGTGTTCAGATCACGTAAGTTTAAAAATATTCTCAAAAAGTAATTCGAATGCACTAAAATTTTCCTATAACTCTTTATTTTTTTTATTGTATAATTTTATAGGACTGCAATATTTTTACATTATGTCTGCCATTGGAATAAACACAACTTTAGTATTTTAGAGCTTTTTATAAATTAAAACCAAAAGTTAAGGTTCCGGCGACGGGTGAATTTCTTATACAAACGTAATACCAAAATGATTAATTTGAGCATATTTTCACCATGATCTGCTATAATTTGTATAGGAATAGTATTTATTTATCTAGGTTTCTGCCTCAAGCTTTTTTCAAAATACTTACCAATCTACATAAATAATATGAAAACGTGTTTCTTTGAAAAAATCCAGTTTGGTTTAATTTCATATCAACCAAGTATTTTGATAAAATTTTGTGGTAGGAAAGGACTTAGAAACCTAGATAAATTTAATTTTAATACAAATTGCAGATCATGGTGAAAATTATGCTCAAATTACAAATCATTTTGGTAGGTATTACGTTTGTATATATTTCGGAAATTCATCCGTGTCGCCGGAGCCTTAATAATCAACTCTAGGCACTGTTTACTACTGCATCTTATTTTAATACATATGTACATGTATATTAGTACTGAATATTTAATTGTTGTCAAATACTTGATTGCCTTACTTTCCTGCAGCTCAACAATAGTGCATTAAATAAACTCCAATTCAAATTAAGTCCTGAAAAGTGGCTCAAATAAGGTATTTACCTTTTCTGTAAAGTACTACTTAACTATACACTTTTAATTTGAGTTTTTTAGCTAATTACGAATTTAAATGGTGATTATCAATCATTAAAAGACATGTATGTTACTATTTATTTATTATTGCTCATATTATTGCCAGCAAGGCAAATATTCACATTTTAGAATATATCTTTGGGCCTCGCTTGCGTGCTAAATCTATACATAAATGTGGAACGTAACCTATAAAAATAAATATCTGTAGCCAGATATAATAATTATGTTAGTCTAAAATGCTATCCATTGAATATCTTAAACTGGATATGAGTTATAATAATTACTTATATCACAAGTTAAAAATATAATATTCAAACTAAGTTTCTTGTAATAAAGCTCACTATAGATATAGTCCCAGCTAGGTAGAAACATAATTAGCTACATAAGTAAGCATTGGCAGATCACCCTCTAATAAAATTTGATGTGTTGGTAGCTCTGTACTCAATATCCATACTCAACATCGGTAAAAGATGCTGACCTATAAATCATCTCCATCAAATGTGGCCCATAATTAGAATTTTATACGTCATCTTATTCCGAGCCAAATTTAATAAACTTTTTCTATATTAGTCTCAACAGTGCATATTTGTTTGGCCGATTAACAAGGAATTTATAAACTGTGTATAAAGTAAATCCCGAAATTCCGCCCTACGATATTTCGTACTTTTGTACGCGTTTCGTTTCATTGTGTGCACTGTAACGCAGTATATTACGCTGTTTATACGTTCCAGAACAATGTATGTTCACCAAAAAGGTGTATATAGTTATGCTGTGTATTCAAGTGTTTATTCTGCATTTCACGATTTATACAGTATATTCCTTGGGATTCCATCGTCTATTGTTTAACCTTTAACAGGTTTACACAGTATATTTACCGTTACACAGAATATTCGTGGGTTTACACATCTTTCTTGGGATTTCAGGCTAACACAGTTTTCACATGATATCTGCCGTTCCACGTTCACACAGTATATTCCATAGGATTCCTCCGTCCAGGCTTACACAGTTTTCACATGGTATCTGCCGTTCCACGTTCACACAGTATATTCCGTAGGATTCCAACGGCGAGGCGTGTCCCTCAGCGTGAACAGGCGAGGGAGGGGCGGAGGCTACTGGAAGTCCGCCAGCGACTGCCGCCAGGTGGCGTGGAACGGAATGCGCAGGATCTTTAGCTTCGTGTTCGGAAGCTGGGCTGAGAGCAGCCGCTGAAGTGTTGGTAAGGGAAGGATTTCCACCTGTGGACAAGATTTATTTATTTGGTTTACCAGTGGGTGTTACAATGTCACAATAATATAAATACAAGCACCTTAAAGTAGATAATTTGTACAACCAATACAAAGGTAAACACTGCATGCTAGATACTTGGTTAGGGGAAGAAAAATCATGGTTTTTTCCTACAGCCTCATCTATTAATAAAAATCCTTAGGGAACATGTTTACTGGCTTCCACGCTTTGTTACGTGTTGTTTACAGAGAACGCTACGGTTGAGTTAATCCGACGCTTATGTTATCATAGTTATATGCAATTTTAAATTCGGAATGCAGACAAAAGCGAGGTTATGAATGTTAGTAGAATAGTTACATTGAAGATAACGTTTACTCCCACCTCTTCTGTTTAGTAGTTCTGTTGACAAAACTACTGGGATATTTTCCCCCATTAGTTCTGTGACTTAAAATACTATGCTTTACACCTGACTTTTATCTCTACTATTCCCACCTGTTTTGTTGAGTAATCTGATGACAGCTTCTGGTAATTTCTCCGCATTAGTTGTGTGATTTAAAAACTTTACCAACTTATGTACATACATATCTACCTATACTAATAATATATCTATATCTATATAAAGATTAAATTGTTTGTTTGAATTGAATAGGCTCCGAAACTAAAGGACCGATTTGAAAACTTCTTTCATCATAAGAATCCTAAATTTTCCGTGATGAACATAGGCTATTGAATATTTTCAAAAAAGTTAGGGTTCCGTATGAATTTTTTTTTTGTTAAAACCCGTGCGAAGCCTGGGCGGACCGCTAGTATGTTTATATGTTACCTGCGGCGGGCCAGCGACTAACTGATGGTCCATGGGCAGACGACAGCCGGGTACTGGCTTGAGAACGGGGATGCACTCTCCCAACTCCCGCTTGGCCTGTCCGCCGCCGCCGGCCGAGCACTGGTCTATGAACAGCTCTGTGACGCGCAGTAACTCTATGGTGACGCCCCACATTAGGTGGGTTAGGGTTTCTTTTAGCCGGAGGACGCCGCTGAGCACCTGTAAAGAAAGTTTGTATCATCATGGATTGGCGAGATTCAAATTCGTGATTAATTTTTTTTCTGTATTCTACCAGAATTGAATCGACGGAAAAGTATTTCGTTGAAAGGCTAACTTTGTAATCGTACGTTCTAAAGAGCTCGACGAAGAAAGAATTGACAGATTTATACATCTAAATATGTACAAAATCGTGCTGGGCTGCCTGCGCGCCCTCTCGCTCACACTCGCCGAGGCGCCGCCAGAGAGTGGTCATGTCGGGAATCCTCGCATTAAGATTCTTACCTGTTTATTCGTAGTCGCGGATTGCGATACGTAAGTAGGTATGATGAGTAGTCTCTGGATATTTTTGCATTCCGCGAGCGCGTCGTCGAAACCAACCTGCAATAATCATCAACATTTAGTTGTTGATAACATTTTCAAATAAAATGTGAATGTGGGGTTTAGGCCTGGAGTTTATATCAATACGGAGAAAATAATAGCAATCAGCAGATTAATATCTTCAAATCCAGTTTAGGTATATTCAATCTATACTAATATTATAAAGAGGAAAGATTTGATTGTTTGTTTGTTTGTTTGTTTGAATTGAATAGGCTCCGAAACTACTGAACCGAGTTAAAAAATTCTTTCACCATTAGAATCCTTAATTTTCCGTGATGAACATAGGCTATATAATATTTTCAAAAAAGTTAGGGATCCGCATGAAAAATTCAATAATTGAACCGTGGGCTGTATATTCAACCTCTTTTTCTATTATGGCGCGTCAGAATAGAAAAAGAGGTTGTATAGCGCACGGTGCTTGCTTTTTCTACGGCCAGTGTCAGTTTTGGAATGTCGAGTCAATGTCAAAAACCCCAATGCTGTTAAAAAAAGTAAAGATCCGTATGTCGTTTTAGTGTGTATAATTTCTGAAATTTTTGTTTAATACCCGTGCGAAGCCGGGGCGGGCCGCTAGTTTACTATAAAAACCTATCATAGTTTGAAATTCATGTGACAACAAACCATTTTGTTGCCACCAAGCAGTATCGCCAAGGAACGTTATAATAAGTGCTTATGTATTAGAATGTTTTATAATACTCTGTGTGCCGTGTGGTGCCGGCATAAAATTTCACCACCCCAACTCTTCCCGTGGGTGTCGTAAGAGGCGACTAAGGGACACACACCGGGGGGCGGGCAGCAGCGCCCTCTAGC
>OZ007542.1:2089011-2205908 GCA_963931895.1 Eupithecia pulchellata | reverse complement strand
ACACGCGCTCGCCGTCTGAACCGCCCTGATACCTGGAAGAGTATATGATTGATGAACCTTTATTCTTTAGGCTTACAAAATAAGCATTAAAACAAGTTAAATTTCATACAGTTAATTATTATAATAAGAAATTAGATGTCATTGATTCTCGTTGCACTTAATTTTTTTGTGGAAGAAGTGAAAAAGAAGCAACTAGTACATCTATATATTAATACTAACAATTACATTTTTGTTTTGTAATATAAATTTAAGTTTAATGTGATTTAGATACTATGTCAATATTTTAAGCGTTTGCGTGATCTAGAAGTTCCCTTTACCCATTATTCCCTATGTAGGTTCCGTCTCGACCACATCTAGCGGAGATTGTCTGAAGCGCTTAGGTAGGTAGCTAACTTCCGTTTCACTACTGGTTCTTGGGCGCCTATATTGAAATTGTCTTTGTAGTTCAAGCAATGCTGATAGAGGTCGCTACACTCCACAATATTCTAGTTACCTTCATCCTAAGCAGCACCCGCTTGTCATTAGGTTTGTGTGTGTTAGACTGAGTCACCGGCAGCCGGCGCGGAGTCGGCACGGCGACGGCGGCGGGCGCCGAGCTCGCTGACCACGCGCGGACTTGTGAGTTAGAGGCGGCGGCGAGCGGGAAGGGGATGAGGATTTACGACAGTTCTGTAAAAAAATAGAAATTAAGATTAATGAGATGAGTCAAACAACTAGTAGATTGTTCGAGTAACGATTCGGACAACCAACCTATTCAACTGACCTCCACCTATATGTTTAAACTTTTCGAAGACCAGGTTTGGAAACAACTCACTAAAAAGTATCTGCAGCATAGCAATATACAGGGTGGGCCTTAACTGTATACCTTGTTTGAAAAGTAAATAAAAAAAATATCGACATAAGTTTGGACATTTTTATTTATACCAATAAAAACTACATGAAATGGAAATTTAAAAAGAGATTATTGAGAGAGAATTCCTGCAGCATCTGGCAATATTTCTCAGCATTTACCGTTACAGCAACTCCTCTTTCATTTTCGAAGAAATACGGCCCTATAAGTCCTCTAGCTGATATTGCAGCCCACACAACGACTTTAGGGCTGTGCAGAGGATGTTGATGCATCTGTCGGGGATTAGTCTCCGCCCAAAACCTACAATTTTTGTTTGTTGACGTTTCCATTGAGGTGGAAGTTGGCCTCGTCACTAAACAATATGTTAGAGAAATTGTTAAAACGTTCCAGCGTTACATTGACAAAATTTAGTCGAAGATTAGCATCATTTGGCTTTAATTCTTGCGTTAACTGAATTTTATAAGCTTTAAGATGCAAATCATGATGCAAAATCCTCCTCAAAGTGGTCCTCTGGATATTCAAAGATTGGCTTCTTTTGCGCGTCGATTGCTGTGGATTTTGTTTTATTGATTCACTAACTTGTTGAATTGTCTCTGGCGTCCGTGCTGACTTTGGGCGGCCTTCATTTTTTATTCTCACTGTAGATCCGGTTTCCTCAAACATTTTGACCCATTTACGAATGGATTTGGCACTTGGTGCTTCACCAACATCTCGTAAACCAAAATGAGCACGGTACACGCGCCTCGCAATTGTCACAGAATTATTGTTCGCATAATATGCGCGAACGCACACCGCACGCTGAGCTCCAGTGAATGGCTCCATTGCGACTAAAATTTCCACGAAATGGCGCGTCTTACCACACCCCCCGCGTCTCCGCCCGCCCGCTGGATTTTGAGATATAGACGAAACAAACCGGGAACACAGTTAAGGCCCACCCTGTACCATAGGACATAATACGATGGATAAAACTGAAATGGACTTTTCTAGAAGTATCCACGTCTGTAACGGATTTTCCAATTAAAAAGCATAAGCTGAAGAACTTAAGTGTCTTCAATAACTCATTCATAGGTCACACCCTCTTGTGGGTCCCAAAAACCTGTAAGATAATCTTGCAGAGTATAGGAAGGTGTTGTGCGATCTCTGATAATGAGTTTAACCCCTGTATGTATGTATAAACAAACCGCGGCTACTCAAGCGTAGCGGTGACTAACTTACCTTGCATAGGAAGGTGTTAGGCGGAGGCATGTGTTTAACCCCTGTATGTATGTATAAACAAACGGCGGCTACTCAAGCGTAGCGGTGACTAACTTACCTTGCATAGGAAGGTGTTAGGCGGAGGCATGTGTTTAACCCCTGTATGTATGTATAAACAAACCGCGGCTACTCAAGCGTAGCGGTAACTAACATACCTTGCATAGGAAGGTGTTAGGCGGAGGCATGTGTTTAACCTCTGTATGTATGTATAAACAAACCGCGGCTACTCATGCGTAGTGGTAACTAACATACCTTGCATAGGAAGGTGTTAGGCGGAGGCATGTGTATAACCCCTGTTGGTATGTATAAACAACCCACGGCTACTCAAGCGTAGCGGTAACTAACTTACCTTGCATAGGAAGGTGTTAGGCGGAGGCATGTGTTTGACCCCAGCGCAGGCCGGGTGGTACAGACAGAGGCAGGCGGTGCAAGACAGGGACGGTACTCCAGAGCCACACGACATTGAACAAGGCTGGACTAATTGGCGGGGCGACTGTGGATCAAAATACATTTTACTAAATTAGAAAGGCGGACATACATATATTAATATTTTTTATTTGCAAGGCTTGAGGCAGATAGTCAAATCAATGTACATTATCGGCGGTGTGGCTAAAAGACAGTGTTTCAGATGCACTGGACAGATTAAGCTGGCTTGTACAGAGGTTTGTCCAACAAGAGATGTCGACATTATGATAGGTCGATGATGATCGTGCGAGTTAAGAAGGCATCCTGCCTTTTCTTAATTCATTACTACTTTTACGAGTACGTCGAGATTCCTTATTTATCCAATAAATTGGTGGTTCCTCTTTACACTATCGGGCTACTAAATGATTTTAGAAAATCACTAAAAGGTATCTGAGTCACACCGGCTATGATATGACAAACATAGGTTGATGTAAGTATGTATAAATTAAAAAGCTGAACAAAACGAATACTGATACCAAATACCTGTAAATCAGGCGACGTCAACTGTGGCGACGGTTTCGACTGCAGCGGCGGCGGCGGCGGCGGCGTCACCAGCCTCGGCGGCGAAGACTTGGGGAGTTGGATCACCAGCGGTGGGACTGTGAGGGGTGGGGCCACGTCCAGGGGGGCTGGGCCTGGCTCCGGCGGCCTGCCCGTACACACTACACTCGCGACGGCTCAGTACCCGTGAGGGGGGCCGATTGCGTATGTCAATCGGCCCCCCGTGTCAATAGACGGGGTAAAATTACAATCCATACATTAATTTAAGTTTAATTATTGGTAAGTGAATAAAATATAAGGCATATATTTAAGAACTTATTAACTTGTCAAAAAGGCCTTTATTCTAGAATAATGGTCTTTTTGACATTTACACATTTGGTTACAAAGAATTTTTGTATGGAGTATAATATAAAACAACAATTTCCATCACAGTAAGTAATACAAGTAACAACAAGTGATTATAATAAATCTTACTATCTATAGTAGGTACTATGTTTATGGGAATGTATCAAACTCGTACATGGATTTTCTTTCTATTCTTAAAATATTGTAGATATTATATTGTAAAAACTAGGAGGTAGCACAAAAACATGTTTAAATTTAGACTATATAGTAACGACCAAAAACTATTGATAAAACATACTCATTCGACTTTCAGTTGCTATTGGTTGCTGTTGTCAACCGTAAAGAGCAGGAAAATAGTTATTTATTATGTCCTGAGTGACTGTCGAGCAAATCCGCGGGGCACAACTAAATAATGTTTGAAAATTCACACGGCATCATCTATCCAACTAAGCAGAGCTTGTTATGGGTACTAGATGACGTACGACAATCAGTTAAGTCTATCGTTCACTTTGGACAGAATTTGAAGTCATGGCCGTATTGGCAGGATATAGGTAGGCTGCTAAGTTGGTGGACTGCTTAAGCATGTGGCATAGAGTTCAAATCGTAAAATAGAATAGAGTGAATCGAAAAAAGGATATCTCATATCTGCCTGATTTTGGATTTTGAACTTTAGCCTCCGAATACCGTAATCAAGCTAAACTCAGATTTTACCACATCTCGAGTGTTTGCAGACAGTCTTCGATGAAAATCCGTCAGAAAATCGCGTCTCGAGACGTACGACAGGGTATTTAAGAGCAAGCCACACGCGCCCTAACTACCATCGAAGGATCTTGTTAAGTCACCTCTACCATCCATACAGCCCCACTGTATGATGCAGTGGATCTGATCATAATCCTGTTAACCTCTGCAGCTATCAATAGCAACTGATTGGTCGAATACATTACTTATGTACATTTTCGGCCGACTCTAACAAACATCTTAAAACTAGTATATTCTCCGTAGCTCATACCTCGGTTTCTTCCAAGCGGCGCTGTTGTTGTTGTCAGGCGTGGCGGGCGGCGCAGGGGACGCGGGCGCGGGGGAAGGCTTCTTCTTAGGGGGCGCGGGGGGCGCGGACAGACGGGCGCCGACGGATTTCACCTGGGGGAAGAGTGCGGGTTAAGAAGAGGTTCATAGTGATGGTGGTATAGTTGAGACAGACTACTCTACTCGTATTAGAAGTTATTTTCGTTTCTGATACGTTTTCAATTGTTTCGTCTTATGCAAGTGACTAATTTAACGTGTCCATCAAGAGGTTGCTTTAAAGAAAACGCTCGTAGTTATAAGGCCGCCCATTGTGGCTTTGTGTTTTTTTCTATCGTAATAACAATAACAAAAGTTAGTGTTGCACGAAAACGAACCAGTAGCTTAAATTTTTCGGTTTATGGCTTAAGAGTTATATTCAACTTCTTTATGTATGTCCCCGCTTTTGACTTACCTTCAGTTTAACTGGGGGGGATTTGGTCGTGGAAGGTTCCGGGCTGGCCCCTTTAGGCGCCTTCGGTTTGGGAGTACGCTTGCCGTCTACCGTAGGCGCCGGCGACGCGATGGGCGATTCTACGCGACGGTTGCCACCAACTAGCTTTGCGTCTCTGTTCACAACATTATAAGATTATTGATTGGATATGGACATTTCATCTTAATTGAGAATCTAAAATTACTTAATGTACATAATATATAACCCATAATCATAATAGTTTGCAAAATTAGAGCATTGCTATTTCTCACACTATGTTCTTCTGGCGAAGAAAATGTAAGTCAGAGTGAGAAACTACTTAGCAGCTGTTTTAAGTTAACAGACCTTTATAAATAAGGTCTTAATGAAAATTTCTTCTTATTCTTAAGTTGGTGCTGAGTTATGGGGTACCGCGGCAAACACAAACCTGGACATTCTGCAACGTTTTCAATCAAAAATGCTCCGCCTTATAACAAATGCTCTATGGTTCGTGACAAATGACCAACTCCACCACGACCTACACACACCGACGGTTAGGCATTATATTGACACCAAACTTAGATCCTACGCTCAACGACTAGAAATTCACCCAAATGAGCTGGCTAATGACCTCATGAAAAAAGACACAACATCCAGACGACAGAGAAAAACCCCTCAAGACCTGATATGAAAGCATCAAAGAAATGGATATACCATTGGGCATATACCATACATGACATGGCTGAAGCAAGAAATACAAAACTCTTTGCCCAATGCCAGCAGGCAGATAGCAAGAAAAGGAGTGATTAAAAAAAAAAAATGTTAAGTTCGACGTATTTAGTATTTAAATTGTTGTATAACCTGTCGTCTGCGGCACCTAGCGCGCAAAAAATGACACATCTGCGCGTCCTTCGTGAGCGGCGCGGCGTTCGCGCTCGTATAGCGCGAACGCCGCGCCGCTCGGTAATTGATTGATGATTGTCTTTTATTTTACTACTAAACTATTGTATCATTATACCTTTTTGAAATCAGCTTGAAATATTCTACCAAACTGAATAATAATTATGACTCGTTTACAAATATGCACTTCGCTACTCAAAGTCAAAGATTGAGTAAACGGATGGATCACCGATTTATGTGTAAAAAAACCCTGAATCTTAAAAATAAAAAGATTTTTATATCAAATTAGTCTTTTATTTACAAATATAAACACTGTGTTAAGTTTCAAATTCAACAAAAGCTTATCTTTCTATACATTTTTTTACAAGAAAAAGAGCCACAAAAAAGGTTCGTTATCGGCGACCCTAGTGCGCAGCTATACTTAGAGTAATAACTTTCAAGATTGTTTACTATCTAAAAAAAAGTCTAGTAACATATTTATTGGCTTAAGTCACAAGAGTAGTTTATAAACACTATTCAGACAAAGGATCACACATCCCAAGCATTATTATTTACGGTGTGTGAACAAAATACCAGACCTCTTAAAAATTAACACCAAATACATACTTTTAATTTATGTGATGTAGTACAAAGTAGGTTCAATGAGTTACACAAAAACATCGGTATTCAAAAACTATAATATATTTACAATAGATTCTTGATAAAATAATCATCTGTTACCATACAAAAACATTTACAAATTCAACTATCAAAACATGATCAAAACTTAAAATTTTCTATGATATCAGCGCCAAGGATCTACCAAGGTAAATGGATGTGGCATTTCAATATTTTCGCCGATTTTATTTTGTTCGTTACCTTACGAGTATCTATAACAAAAAATAAATAACGGAAAAATCAACAGTATCAAGTATCAATATGTGGGTTCGATTCCCGCCTTGGGAAAAATGTTTGCACGATCTGCAAATATTTGTCACGGTGTTTTGGGTATTTTCTATGTTTAATAAAATATATCTATCTGTATAATATATTGTATTAATAAGTATATCAGTTATCTAGTACCCATAACACAAGCCCTGCCTAGCTTGTGACTAGATGATGCTGTGTGGATTGTCCAGCATATTTTTTTTTTGTGAATCGAAGATTGGTTATTTATGGCGAAATATGTCTGTCTTTCTTCATTCTTAGATTTGAGAGACGTTTGTCTGTCAAATCTAAGAATGAAGGGATCTGAAGCAACTGAAAACGCAAACCGCCTTATTACCGCAACCCACACAATGTGTTGCTGTGCGCTTATGGCAGATCACACAAATTCTGCGTTGTCGACAACTACCGCTTGGAAGTAAAGGGTTTTCGCCAGGGTAGTGGGTCTTCACCTCATATATGTTTGAGTATGTTACGGGAGGGCAGGGGGGGGAATGTTTGGATAGCAGGGTCGAGATTAATTTGGAACGGAAATCGCGGTGGGTCATGTGTCGGGGCAAATTGGGGATGTTTTGGGTTTTGTGAATGATGAAAGCGTTTAAAACCGAAACATTCAACAATCGTCTAAAAAATTTTTTATACCATATCCTCGTCCTCTTGCGCTCTATGGGGTACGTTGCCAGCATCTGATCCTTCTTATCTACCCCGCCCATGCAGACATTGTAGTCGCGGATAAGTATGGGCTTCGAGGTACCCTCTTCATCAGTGGAGATGGAGTTCCCATGGTATGTCGAGATCATAGCCACACGGTTCTGATCTCTCCATACCATGAGATCCACATCTCCTGAGGTGTACCCCGCCAACTCACCGGGACGCATATTGCTTTTGGTAAGGTTGGTTAACTCAACCGGCACATATTGCCGGTTGGTTCTTAATGTCCCGACACAGTCAAAACCAAGAGTTTTGAGCTTACGAGCAAGGGCGGGGCTATTGTAAAAATTGTCCATCCAGACTGTGTAGCCTTGATGCTCCAGATCTTGCAGCAAGCGGAGGACGAGAGTAGGCGTGTAAGCAGACATAGGGTCGTCAGATGAATTTATGGTCGAGTTAGTGGCTCTTGGGTGGGCATGTACCTCAAATCGCCACAAATATCCACTCTGCGATTCACAGATTTCATATGATTTTATGCCTACATGTGCCGCTTTGTTGGGTATGAATTGGTTAATAGATAACCAACCCTTCCACTGCAACAAAGATTCATCAAGGGCTATATTTTTCTTCATAACGTACATGGTCGAGAATTTATTGTTTAAGTGCGTTATTACCGGCTCAATTTTAAATAATTTCGCCTCAGAAACATCTAGGTTGCGCCCTACTAGGTTGCAGCTGTTATTAAAGTGCAAGCACTTGTTCAACAGCTGGAACCTTCTCAGACTCATGTGTGCGCGGAACCTGGGTGTTGAAAATACGTCTTCTGCGCTGCACCAATATTCTTCCATCCGACTTTTGACGACAACCCCCATTGCAAGAATTATCGCGAAGTAAACATAAACTTCATCCGCGTTTGTTTCTTTCCACTCGTTAATCCGGCTTCTAGGTTGGAGGCTGCCGTCATTCATCATTTTGGCAGCATATTGCTGCGCGTAGATGTTCGTTTCTGAGACGATGTGCTCCATAAATGGAAGATCCCACATGGCAATAAATATGTCGTATGGGTCTACCAATGGAACTGTGGGTCCACAATTAATGTGCGAAAACGTTTCTCTCCTCCGTTCAGGTGGAATTGGAGGATTAGGAAACGGTCTCCATTCAAAATCATTAAACGATCTCGGAAAGTGTTCCGCAAGATGTATGCTCTCTTCAGTTGGTGGATCCGGTCCTGCATCCCCCAGCGTCTCCAGCAAAACGGGTGTATGCAGTTCTGCGCCCTCCGGTGTCTCCAGCAAAACGGATGGATGCAGTTCTGCATCCACCGGCGTCTCCAGCATCACGCGAACTGCCCTGGGTATTGGGGCAGCTGCTACGACATCGTCTTCATCGCTGTCGCTGGATTCCTCCTCGCTTCCTGTTAAATCAACCAATTTTTGTATTTTATATTTTAGCACAAATTTTGAAAAAAAAGAATTGAATTGAAATATCTACATACCAGCATGCAGCAAATCAAAAAAATCCCTGTCTTGAAGCTGTCTGGTGTTGGTGCGTATAAATCTACAACAAGAGCTGTAATAAGTTTTTATTTAAATGTGCTAAGAGACATGAAACTTGTAAATAAATAGCAATTTTATACTTACGGCATGGATGTCGCTGCTGAAGTTGAGCTTGCAGCTTGTGCATCTGCACAATATTCGAAGACACTGAAAAAATAGTTTTAATTAGTTTATATTTAAATGCGCTAAAAAAAAATAAGTATAAGTATAATATAATAAATAATAATATAATAATAATATAATAAAGGTACATTTTTGTTCACTCGTTTGCTTCGGTGCGTTGAGTGTGCTTAAATTATGAAACCACGCCAATCAAGTCACAAAACGTGGCTTTAATTAGCTTTATTGAAATTGAAATATCAAAAACATTTTATCAATTCCCGATTCAGGGATTAAAAAGGCATATGCATTTTTTGTTATCCTTGGCTTTTTACGTCATTAGGTACTTAAAAACTCTACCTATTCCGATCCCTGTAAATAACATAACAATATGTCATCATCATCATCATCATCAGCCTATGTTAGTCCACTGCTGGACATAGGCCTCCCCTAATGAGCGCCATAGCGCCCTGTCTTCGGCTTGTCGCATCCAGTATCTGCCAGCAGTCTTTCGCAGATCGTCATCCCACCTGGCCGGAGGGCGTCCTACACTACGTTTACCAAGTCGCGGTCTCCACTCAAGAACACGTTTACACCAGCGGTTATCGGTTCTTCGCGATATATGGCCGGCCCACTGCCACTTCAGTTTGCTAATTCTCTGAGCTATGTCGATGACTTTAGTTATCTGTCGGATGAATTCGTTACGAATCCTATCCTTCAGAGAAACTCCGAGCATAGCTCTTTTCATAGCTCGCTGAGCGACTTTGAACTGGTGGACCAACCCTGTCGTGAGTGTCCACGTCTCAGCTCCGTAGGTCATGACTGGTAGGACGCGCACTGATTAAAAACTTTCGTTTTTAAACATTGCGGTATGGATGACGAGAAGACTCGACGTAGTTTTCCGAACGCTGCCCAGCCTAGCTGGTTCCTCCTCTTGGCTTCCTTCTCGAAATTGTTTTTACCCAACTGCAAAATCTGCCCGAGGTAAGTGTACTCAGAAACAATTTCGAGAAGGTGGCCATTTACGTTACGTTCACCGTTCTTGGATCAATGTGGCCATTGATCATGATTTTGGTTTTATCCAAATTCATGCCAAGACCGATACATCGGGAGGCTGAAGCTAGACCGTCCAGCATCCGGTTCAGCTCCTCTAGCGACTCCGCCATTAAGACTATGTCATCAGCGAATCGCAGGTGTGAGATATACTCGCCGTTTATGTTGATGCCCTTGTCTTTCCAGTCCAGCGTCTTAAACATATCTTCCAACGCGCTCGTCAACAGTTTCGGGGATATAACATCCCCCTGCCTCACTCCTCTGCGCAGTTGGATCGGTTTAGTCTGCTGGTCCTGTACTCGGACACTCATCGTAGCGGCTTCGTAAAGACATCTCAGTACCTCGATATAACGATAGTCTACTTGGCATCGCTGTAAGGATTGTAGAACAGCCCAGGTTTCAACGGAGTCAAAGGCCTTCTCATAGTCCACAAAGGCCAGACACAGGGGCTGATTATACTCTTCGGACTTCTGTATAATCTGCCTCACTGTGTGAATGTGGTCTATGGTACCATATCCTCCGCGAAACCCAGCCTGCTCCGGTGGCTGAAACTCGTCGAGTCTCCTGGCGAGACGGTTCGATATAACTCGTGAGAATAGCTTATAGACGTGACTTAGGAGCGAGATGGGTCTATAATTTTTAAGAAGGGTTTTATCTCCCTTCTTAAAAAAGAGCACCACCAAACTCCCACTCCACGCCTTTGGAGTTCTCCCACTGTGAAGGACGGCGTTGAAGAGGCTCTGTAACTCCTGTATAACTGGGTATCCTCCAGCTTTTAAAAGCTCTGATGTTATTCCGTCCTCACCGGGGGCTTTTCCATTTTTAAGCTGAGCTAACACAATCTCGTCTTGATTGATGTCTGGCAGTTCGTCGGTATAGTGGCGTATCAAGGTGGCTCTAGAATCGTGGCCGTCTCGTTGGGAACGGGGAGCATGAGCAGCGTATAAACGGCCATAAAAGTCCTCTATCTCGGCCGATATCTCCGGCTTCGACAATACGGTCCTTCCGTCGTGCGTTGTAAGCTTCGTCAGGTGGCTCCTGCCAAGCTGCTGAGTGAATACTTTGGACCCTCGGTTTCCCTCTATCGCCTCTTCAATGAGGCGTGTATTGGAGCTCCGAAGGTCGCGCCGTACCATCTTCGCAATTCGCTTGTCAAACAATATGTATTGTTGACCTAATTAATCGGTTTTTAAGTAAGGACAGTTAGATTTTATGCCAAAATAAAGTGTTTTTGTTGAACTACTTTGCAGAAAAAAAAATGGGTGGCTGATGAAATTTGCAAGATTTTGAATGAAAACCAAAACCATTAAATATAAAAACATTAAACACTTACCTGTTCATTGTTATTTTACGCCGAAAACACCAAAAATACACATAAATCACTCCAAAACCTCAATCAAAACACCGCCTTCAATTTAGCAACTCGCCGGAAAAGAGCGCGCAAATCGAGTGAATTTTCGAACTTTTATTCTTTGAGCGCCACTGTTGTGAATGTTTGCTACCTCTCTCTGTTCTTCAACGAAGCCACTGACTAGGTTAGAGGAGTGTGGCGATAGGCGTTTAACGTTAATTCCGCGAAAAAACTGAGGCAGCCTGCGAACTGCGTATCGGCCCGGAGCTGGCTTGTGCGCAGCAGCGCCAAATTTGAATGGAGCCCGGAGCTGGCTCATTGCCAGTTCAAGGGATAGCAGATTACGATTTAAGTACCCAACCAATTGCAATTAAATTCTCAGTGGAATTTCATCCAACTGAGGTAACAGCAGCATGGTTATATTAATATATTACCTTATGATCTCCTTCTCAGGGTCATCAAGGCCCAGCGGTTCCTTGAAGAACGTGAAGTTATCCAGAGTCAGGCCTGTACCGGACAGGACTTCGCCGATCTGAAAACATCATCATTATGTACCTATTAGTATATAAATAAATAATGTTGGACAATCCACACAGCATCATCTAACCATCATCTACATAAGTACCTATCATCATAGTCATCATCGCAGCCTTATTATTCAGTCTTAGTTAATAGCCAACTCAGTTCTTACTCTATCTTCTCAGTTAGTTTGTGACAAATAAAAAATGCTGGACAATACACACAGCATCATCTATACGTATCAAATACACACAGCGTCCCAAGGTCGGCAGAGGTTGTAGAATGAATGGGCGCTATGGCGCTCATTAGGGGAGGCCTATGTCCACCAGTCGACTGATATGGGCCGATGATGTATTTCATAGATAGATATTTTATTATAATAGAAAACAATCAGAACACTCTGAACAAATATCTACAGATTGCAAGTATACAATTTGTCCCGAGGCGGGTATTGAACACCTCCTGCATCGGACGGCGGACCTTCGCCCACCCACCGAGGTCATATCCCTTACCTCTCGCATAGAGCGCAGTTTCTTCCCACTCGGCATGTAATAGTAAATATCAGCGTTCCTCCTCGAATGCGCATCTAGAGCCGCTCTGAACACCAGCTCTCTCTTCCACCCCATCTCGATGGGCACCCGGAAGAGGGGGGATGACATCTCGCTGTTGTTACGCCGGCCACGCTGCGCCGGCGACGCGGAAGGGTTGGCCTAGAAAGGATTTTGTTGTTAGTGTGCTAGAGTTGATATTACAATGATTAATGTAGTGATCTGTTCGCTGCCTGTAGGTAAGGGGAATGTTCTCTACGGGAGAATAGTCCAAATTGAAATCTCATCGTCATACGAAGTTGAAGCAATGACAGAGTGACGCCATTTTTATGTATTCTACCCCTTAGAGTAGAACGATCCCCGTGCTACAAATACTGAAGTAGATCTAGAGAGGTTATGTCAATAGTAGCTCGATAAGTGCCATCCAAACTGAAGACAGTAATTTTCTTGATAGATATTTACAGTCAATATTTTTTGATTCTGATTTGTCTTTTAGTTGGATTTCCTTTCTCTTTGTTATAGTGATAAAAATAAAACCGGTTTACTTTAATTATTATTAATTTAGGTACACAAATAAAATGTTACCTAAATACTATTAAAATTTCTTATATTAAATTAAAATATTTTTTTTATTGGTAAATTATAATTCAGTTCAAGCTAGCCTTCATAAGTGTTTCAGTTCGGATGGCAATTACACTGACGCGGAGCAAGACAGTGGAGATTTTAACCAATTCCATTGGTCCACTGAAAAAGAGCGAAGATTTTATGCAATCCTATTGGTTAATATTGCACAAATCTCATCCCCGCTGCCTCGCTTCGACAGGCAGCCTTATGGACCGTTCTATTCTATTGACGTTAACTGACGAGTTAGCGGTATATATAGACAGTTACACCCAAACGAATATAATAACAATAACTTACGGAATTGACATAAGGCATAAAATTGTATAAATCATAAAAATCGCCATTAATTTATCGCAAGACAATAAGGGTGCTTTTCTAACATTATAATAATACAACAAAAAAGATCGGTTTATGTACATAGATACGGTTGTGATTGACACAATGCTCGAGTTACCATCTTTGTCATCTATCTTCAAGTCTATATCGACGGTAGAAAGGCAAAAGTTACCAAACGCCAAAATGGCCCTTATGGAGTTATATATACCATTGGATTCGATTTTTTTTTCTGCGCCGATTGGTCTCATTCTCATTCTTCTACGGTGAACTTTTTTGTCGTTTGGTAAATTTAAAATTCCCTACATTCGTCTATTTTTCCTCCACCTAGCGACATCATTTTAGGTAGTTTATGAAAATTTTGTACTTAGGAAGCTCTTTTAAATTGCACCGCGGACTAAGTAAATTTTACCTTACAGACTTTTTCACAATATTAGGATTAAGTAGTTTTTACTTTCCTCTAAAAACTTGCTCGAAGTTCTTTAGTAACCTTTACCAGCCTAAATTCTATAAACAGTTTGATTTAGTATTTTATTCCCCGACCAGTTTTCTGAACGGTTGTTATTTGGACATTTTTACCAGCCTGCAATACTATAAAGATAGCAGTAAGTACATTTTTACCTTACCAAAAAATATGCTCGAATGGCGGATGGTAACATTTTACCTTCCCAAATCATAAATTGTTTTGGTGTTTGGATAAGTTTACACGAAAATAATTAGGTGCTGATTGGCGGTTCGATAACTCGCGTTGTCTTATTTTTGTCGGTTGTCCGGGCTTAGAATTACTCCGGCGTCGTTGCTTGGTAAAAAACAAAGCATCAGTGCGCGACAAGTCATCGCTTAGGACGCTCGTGCATTCCGCGAATGGCGAATGGGATGGCGAGGTAAGTACTAATTTTGTGTTGGCTGATACTTAGATCACGTATTTTGTTAAGTAATTTGGTTCTGTTTGTCTGTTAATATTGCTTTTTGTTTTAGTTAACAATGCATAGAAGAAAGCGTCTGATGATATTATCGGTCAAGCGTTGAACAACGCTGAAATTGCTAGTCCTCAGTCAGAGACTTCAGTCCAACCATTTTTGGCGAGTTCAATATCAGAAATTAGAGCCATGTACACAGTCGGTAAAGGAACTATCTGACCCATTCTATAATACGATTGTCTATTCCGTGGGTATGGCATTTGGGTCAGGTGATTCCTTTACTGACTTTTCCTACCTACAGCAAATAAACCGGGCCACCCGCTATTTCGGGACTCTGATTCGATTTTCTCAAAAAGTATAAAACTTACAACTATCAATGTTACAACATTTGAAAGTGCGTTTCATGCTGATTAAAATGATATAAAATTTGATGAGATCAATCAATTTATTAAATGTTTATTAGGGATTTTACAAAGAAGAGTAGTTTTTCAGTCATGTTAAAACCAGAAATAAAAGAAAAAATTAGTACCTAAAAAGTGTTAGTTCAATATTTAGTATTCCCTCCATTTGCTCAGATAACTGGCAGCAGAGCCTGACGATGAAATTCTGAGGAATTGCATTCTTCTCCTCTTTAATAGCAATTCGCAGCTCTGGAAGCCTTTAGGGGGCAGGTACCCGGGCTCGAACCCGACGTTTCGGCTCATCCGATAAGTGTTCCATCGGATTCAAGTCCGGGCTTCAAGTTGGCCAGTCCAGCGTACGAATGACGAAGTCGCGTAGATACTGGGTCACCACGTGAGCAACATGAGGCTGTGCACTCTCATGCATCAACTGCATATCCTGCCTGATATATCCTGCGTAAGCTACCACATGGTCTTCAAGGATTTCAGAAATTTAGCAATGAGAAGTCAATCCACGTGTACGGCCCGTGGGTTTGATGAAAACTAACGTTGTATGTGCGGTTAACGAGTTAAAGAGATGCCGCCCCAGGGCATCACAGATCCTCCTCCATAAGCAACAGTTTTCTCGATGCAACACTGAGAATAACGTTCTCCAGGGCGACGATATACTCTCTGCCGTCTATCGCTTCCATTTAGACTCACCCTGGTCTCATCAGTGAAGAGTAAATTACCCCACTACTCGACCGTCCAATCCTTATGCTCTCGAGCAAATTCAAGTCGTGCTCGACGGTGGGCTACCGTTAATTCTGGACTTGTTGCAGCTCTCTTTGGAGTCAGGTTCTGTTCAACAAGTCTTCTGCTGACGGTATCCGAACTTATGACCACTTAGCGCTCGTCACGCAGACTTTTTTGGACTTGAATTGCGTTGAGGAGGCGATTTTACAGAACAGTAAGATGGATATAACGATCGTCTGCTGCTGATGTAGCTCTAGTTCTGCCCGTACCTGGACGGCGATCGAATGCTCCAGTCTCTAGGTATCGTCTGTAAACTCGTTGCAACGAAAATCTGCTACATTTGACCTCACGTTGCGCAACGCCTGCTTCAAGTAGTGCTATAGCTTGAGGTGCTTTCTCAGGCGTTGTATCTATTATTGACCGAAAAAAAGTCTCAAAATCACACTCATCTTAACAAACGATGAACAAAAACTAAAGAAATTATAAAAAAATATCCAAATATCCATTGTAGAAAAAAATAACGCTAATCGCGAACTCTACTCAAAACAGAACAAATCGTTAGCATTGTGTTTGTTGCTTAATTAAAATGTGAGCTGACGGTACTTTAGAATAATTGTATAATCATTTTAATCAACATAAAACTCTCTTTCTGTAGGTATATCTATCATAGCTGTAAGTTTTATACTTTTTGAGAAAATCGAATCAGAGTTCCGAAGTAGCAGGTGGCCCGGATTATTTGCTGTCCAGTGTATTTTGGTCATGTAAAAAGCGATGTCAATTGTTTTCATTTGCTAAAGTTACAGTAGAGACCTATTTACAAATATTTCGGTACAGTTTTTGTTTAACAGGCGATTATAACCCCGGTATTTTAAAACAGAAATCTTTCTTTGAGTAACTAGATTTACCTTTTTTTGTAGGTAGGTTAATCAATCAATCACTCTAACTACACTGCAGTACAATGTACTTACTCATGGAACTTTTTTGTTCCAAAATACCGGGGTAAGAGCAGTCACTATTAGTGAAAAACGTGGTTTTATTTATATGAGATCTTTATTTTTTGTTATCTTTTGATTGAAAATTTAGTTATGTTTAAAAATGTCTGTTTGATATGGATGTTACCTAATTACAAATACTGATTAAGTTTTAATTATCTAGGTATATACTCATTATGCTGTTTTATTCTAAGCCTTAAAGGCATTTAAGTTGAATTTGTTATGTTAAAAAGATAAACTGCGATATGATTGTTACCTAACTATTAGGAATAATTTTAAAGAGTTACAAGACTGATTATGCAACACATAATACCTACCATTGATTTTATATAATTTCATTATGACTGTATGGTGTGCTAAATAAAACCAGATATTCAATAATGAAGAACATTTATTCTTGAATTTATATTTATAAATGAAACAGTATGGGATCAAAGCATTATAAGGTGAGATGGGATCAAAGTCGTCTGGTAGCTAAGGTAGGTCATGAAACTGAATAAAAATCAAGGGAATACTACTTACTACAACTTTTAATCAACAAAGTATTGGGGAAATATGGGTCAACGTTAGGTCACATTAGGGATATGGTAAAAAATCCTGGGCCATTGCTAGATTGACAGCTGAGCATGGTAATATTTGCCCGACGCTGGAAACTGACATTTTATTTTTTAGTTCTTTGTTCCCATATACTGACATAAAACAATTTCTATTTAGTAGTTTTTACCCTACGTCATATTAATTTTCGTTGTCGTTAAGTAATTTTTGCCTGCACATGATATTTGGTAATTCATTACCAAACGACACTAAACTCTAAATTAAAAGAGTAAATGCTTTAATATTTATACAGTTGTATAGATAAATTAAATACCTTTCCAATGTAGTAGCTCATATCTATTTCTGATTAAAACTGGATTTTCTATGATTTTTTTTCTAAATTTCAAAACTTTAAATCGCTCTACTGTAAAGTTATGTCAATGGCGTTTGGTACGTTTTGCCTTTCTACCGTCGATATACTAGTAAAGCACCCTCAAGGTTGTAGCTCACCTAAGCCACATCGCTCCCGCACAAAAACGACTTAGCATCTCGACTGAGCAGAAAGAGGTGCCCGTGGGTGCACTGCCAGCTTTGCTAGCCGTAACCGTAAGTACGAATGTGGTAAAATAAAGTGTGATATCATGCTGGAGAAATATCGATAGTCTAAGATTGTTCCATCGGGCTTGAGGCACAGCAGTAAGTTGGATTCGTGCGTATGCTGTGCGGGAGCGGTGAGGTCGAGGTGTGTGATAATTATACCCTTTATAACATGCATTAGTATTAACTACTTTACCAAACGGATCGTATTATAGAGAGTCTGTCTATCGAATGTTGAGTGAGAAATATTTGCAAACATTTAAAGGCTTTGTCAAACAGAACAGAATGCGTTATGACGCCGCGTCAGGGCGCTAAGTTGACGCCGCGCTATAGCGCCGAACTGTGTTGTACTATGACGGTACTCTACTGTCACTTTACGAAATTAATGGTCGCTGTTTAGATTTTGTTTTAACCTTTGCTGACTTCAGAGTTGGAGTTTGCGCTAAAATGTGAGGTGCGTATTGAGTGCATACGATTTTCAAATAATATATTTCGGAACGGACTGTTTTGGTTTTGTGATTTTGTTTTAACTTTTTCTGACTCCAGAGTTGGAGTTTGCGCTAAATGTATTGACTGCATACGATTAATTTCAAATAATATATTTCGGAACGGATTACATGGTTGTATTAGCCACTGGACTTAGCACTTTTTCAGTATCAACTCTCAATAATCAGACTCTATTAGTAATAATAATAACCCTCTTTCAACTTGAGACTCATGAGCTGTGTTTTTCTTGCTTAGACTTGCGTCAGTAGATATCTCAAAAACACTGTTCATAAATCACAAAACCTCAGTTTGTAACTAAAGATTATTTAACTCGGCAAAAATTACAAAACTACAACAAATCGATTTGCTGTTATTTCCCTTTAAATTCATTTATTAATTCAGACAAATACATCCATAACAAAAAACCAGAACAAACACATTATTACAGCCCTAAATATAAAACATTAACCCCTAGTTTACAGATACATATTACGTTCAATGTCACAATTAGTATAAACTATAATCACCAGAGTTCAGAAGAGTCGAAGCCAGTATGTCTATTTGGTAACGATTGCTGACGCGTTAATTATGAATGTTAGCGGGTTAACTACGAACCTTCATTGTGTTGAAAGTACACCTACGTTTCATCCCTTAACGAGTGATTAACCTTAACGAGTCAAGGGTAAGTGTGAGTCATTGAGAGTACCATGAGCAGACATAATAACATTCACAATAACTACAAAGTGAATTAGGAGGCCTACTTCGAGAGCGAAAATCGAAGTTTCCAAGTATCTTACGCAAGCGACATAAGAGTTGGTTTTGCAATGGATTTGCACGTAGAATAAGAATCTTCGATTTTCCGCGTAGGCCCCATCTGCAGACAACGCTTCAACCACGACCGCCCGTAACTAATAAAATGTTAAGTCAAAGTAGTTAAGAACCCCAATATATATAAGTAAAATATCTCGGCATAAATACCCTGATTCTGTTTGGTGCGACGATAGCGCGCGGTGGCTACGCCGTCCGAGCAGCAGAAACAGACATTACGTTAGACAAATGAAAGTGATGTACATTAACAACTGGGCTAGACAAGCCTTGCGATTACTGTAAAATAACCCATTCAATGGATCGCCATCCGAGACTGGCTATAAGCGATTTCGGTTTCCATCACACGGTACAAAAACATGCATAAAATTTTCTGCCAAACGAGTCAAACGAGACGACAAAGCAACGTCAAAATATCATGAACGACAATGTTTTTTTTTTAAATTGATGCTTTTCGTTAAACCTTATTTAACATTAAACCTTATACTGCAGCTTAAACAGCATTTAAGCTGTTTTTTACTCGACTACTTTTCAATACTGCAAATACTGCAATCAAGGGGGTGGCCAAGGGGGGGCAGGGGAAGGCAGCTAATTCTGTAGTCTTCTGTGCTTTTTACCAGCCACTACAAAATATCCAGGCTCATTCGAGTCACTGTTGTAATTACTCAGGAGGCAAAGACTCGTGGTACATATTTCTCATCCTCTATAATATTTACTTGCCCCCCCCCCCCCCCCCATGGGCCGTGGGCTGGCGACGCCCTTGTGCAATGTTTACTATTTGTAGGCATAACATTAAATCAGATTTGCTGTAAGTAATGGTCAAGTGTGAGTTATCTGACAATTGACTTTGATATACATAAGTTATATCTTGACGTAGACGTTTAATACTGTCGTCGATCAGCGTTATCCCGCCAGAAACCGCTCATATTATTATTGTATATTGCCTCCATTCCATGACTAAGACATTTCCTTGAACTGGACACTGGCAGAAAAGTGGCAAATCAGACACATATTGCCTAAACAAGAAGCCAAGTCAAGTTGTATGTTTTTATTACTAGTGTTTAATAGGCAACTGAAATAATTTATGCTCAGTCTCCTCAAATGGCCCATTCAATGAGGATGGGAGATTTTAGCGTAATTGCACCGCAGTGCTGGTTTTAGATTTCGATATTTGGAAATTACAAAGTTAAAGAGGCTTACGGACACTCACAATTCACTTCTGTACATTACGCTGCTGGTTTTGATCTAGCCAGTTTGTTTAATTTTGTTTCTACATAAAGCAAAAGGTGAAATCAACCTGAATGCAAATGAAAATGATCCTAAAACAAATGTTTTATATGGAGATGTTTTAACCTCTGATGACAAAGCACTGTACTCAAGCCAAAGTCAAGATACAATGTATATAGGTAATATTTGCGATACTTATATCGCATTATACTTACTGCTGAGACCAAAAATCACTTGCTGTTGACTTTTTGTCAGAATTTTCTTTACTGCCATTAAGTTCACCAAGTACTGTCACAAGACAATTATTTTTGAAACCCGCGCTAAATAGTGAATTTTGATTTTTGTGAGTTATTTACAAACATCGTAACATTGAGAATAGCTTGAGTAATAAACTGTCCTATCTATTTTGGGTTCACAGGGTTCTATGCTGGACACTGGACTATGCATGGGTGTGTGGTGTGAGCGTGTGTGTGTGAAAGCGAAAATATACTAACATCATCTTCCGACCGCGAAGACAGCGCAGATGACGGTCTAGATCCATCTGAAAAACAAACAAAATCAAATATAACTAATATAATCACTAGTTTTAATTATATTGATGACCTCTGTGGCGCGGTGGGCGAAGGTGCGCCTGCGACGCAAGAGGTTGCGGGTTCGATTCCCGCCTCGGGACATATGTTTGTACGATCTGCAGACATTTGTTTAGGGTGTTCTGGTCGTTTCCTATGTATAGTAAAAAAAATATATCTATTTAATATATTGTATTATGTATATCAGTCATCTAGTACCCATAACACACCACAACACACCCAAACTTAGATTTAGATAGGCAATAACAAACATTGTATTAGACACATAAGTTATATGAATGTACTAGTGGTTTCTTTTTCACTTCTTCCACTAGTGGACAAAAAATTGAAGTGAAGAGAAATCAATAACATATTTATTTCTTTTTTATAATAATTAACTGTATAAAATTTGACTTGTCTAAGTGCTTATTTTGTAAGCCTAAAGAAATAAAGTTATTGAATCTGAATCACAATCTCTGCTAATCTTGGGGCTAGGTGATGCTGTGTGAATTGTCCAACATTATTTATTTATTTATATTTATGAGGTGATAATTTATTATTTATTTATTATCTGTAGATCCACAAGCATTAAGTTTAAGCACACGCGCTGCATCTATTTTATACTATTATTGTATATTATATTTTTTTAAAACCTTAATTAAAGAAACCTGAAATAACCATCATATAACCAAATTCTAGAACTAGTATTTACAATTGAAACAATTGAGCTGACTGCAAACAGTTGCAAACAAACTACAGGTAGCTCAACTGATCCATATCAATACCAGAAAGAAGTGTGCCAAAGATGCTGGGTGCATTGTCTCGCTGCATGGCAATGCGCTGATGCGGCAGATACAAAAATATATCCAAATGTTGCTAAATTAAGACAATATTTTAACATGCACATTTTTGTGTTGTCCGGCTGTGGATCAGCCCAGTTCTGCGACTACTTTATATGTAACTATTGGTCCGCCAGGGTTCGCACGGGTATTAAACAAAAATTGTATTTTTCAAATCTTCCTGTAGTTTCGAAGCCTATTCAATTCAAACAAAAAATCATATCTTTCCTCTCCACATAATATTAGTATAGATATAGATTTAAGATTTGCAGATGCTTACTCGTGATGATATGCGAAATACTGCTGGCAGATGCTGGATGCGACCATCTGAAGACAGGGCGCTATGGCGCTCATTAGGGGAGGCCTATGTCCAGCAGTGGATTTGATATGGTCTGAAGATGAGATGCTTACCAGTATCCTTCCGAGGTCGTTTGGTGGCGCGCAGAGGGGCGGAGGGCACACCCATCACCGTCCTCAAAGGTCTGAAGCCTTTTGTAGCGGCTTTCAGTTCCGTTTCCAAGCGGTCTGGGGAAGATATGGTTATGTTAGACAAACAATCCTCGTCTTCGTAACAAAATGTTTAAGTTGATTCAAGTTAAAGAGGTTTTGATATGAATCCCTAAGTTTTTTGAAAATATTCTATAATCTACGTTCGTCAGGGATAATATAGGTGTGTTGTCACAGTTTCTATTCCGCCTATTGTACGTTTTTATTTAATTTAGATAAAAGATTATGTAACTGTTTATTTATAGCAAAAATTACAATAAAGTGTTCATTCATTCATTCTTTGCAAAAGGGCTTACTACAAAATATCAGATTATATAGACAATAAACCGGTTAGGGTCAAGTTTTGCTCCTGCTTTGAGTCAATTTAAAGAAAAATACCAATTCTTGTCCATAAATAAAGATCTTTTAAATTGAAATTTTATTGAAATTCTTTTGTTGAATCAATAAATCCATAGCTGTACCACAATACTGGTGAATAGCTGTACCACAATACTGGTGAATAGCTGTACCACAATACTGGTGAATAGCTGTACCACAATACTGGTGAATAGCTGTACCACAATACTGGTGAATATGTATAACTTTAGCACTGTGCAGTCAGAGAAACCGCGGCAACAGGCAACTAGCTCTTTACATATCCATAATCTGTTTAAAGCTGTTGAAGAAAAAGCATTCCAATATTAACCATGCCCTATTCAAAATAGGATGAAGGTAGGTGTGTGCTCTATCTGATACAAATTTTAATTTAATTTATTTTGTAATTTTTATCTTTATTTTGTTATTTCATTTGTGTATATAATTTTATTCAATTTTTAATTTACGACATAATGTTGTTGTTTTCGTGAATGTTACTATAATTTTTAAGTTGTATGCGCAATAATTATTTTTGATGGATTTTTATGATCTGAAATAAACACATAATAATAATTAAACAAACTCAATTAATTTGGGATAGTTACAGTCAAAGACTGCTGCTTTCAATAGAATCAGTGTTACTTACGCAAAATTAAACTGTACTCCAGCTGCGGCAGATCCTCAGGCTTCTCAAACCCTTTGAACTCGTCATCATCATCCAAGGCATCAGATGCCCTGCGCTTGATGCCTCTCTTATGATCCATGTTGTCTACCGCTTCAAACTCATCCTTTATATCCACCTTCATTTCTGCTTCTGATGGGTCGTCATTTTCTGGTTCTCCTTTGATGGTTGCTTCGTTTGATGTGGTTGCTTTATTTGATTCCGAGAGTAAGTCTGGTTCTATTTTTACGTCGTTTGGTTGTATGGGTACATCTGAAATGAAAAATAATTGTGTATATAATTAGAATATTTAGTGTTAAAGTTGTGTACATTATCAGACATACAAATATATTTTATTAATTCAATGGTAAGAAATTGTTTAGGATTTCAGATTTCAGTAAGTTATATATTTATTAAGGCTTACAAAATAAGCACTTAGACAAGTCAAATTACTTAGAGTAAATACTATAAAAAAAGAAAAAGTGTTATTGATTTTCTATGCAGTTGTTTGGGTATGTATAAAAATCTAGGTTACTACTTTAATGTATTATTATATATTTTCAAGCCATTTCTGTAACCTAGTTTTGAACACATGTTAATTCTTATACTTTATTTCTATTGGTAAATTTTTTATTGTGTGATATTGATTCGTATTTACACACTATGTTAAAGACAAATAAATAAATAATGCCGGACAGTCCACACAGACATCTAGCCCCAAGCTAAGCAGAGCTTGTGTTATGGGTACAAGATGAAAAAAATGTATTTAAACTATGACTAAAATTAATAATAATAATCATCTATAACTGCAGCAATAATCGCTAAACCAAAATAACAATGGCAGTCCTAAACAATAGTCATAGTAAATATCATTATTAATGAGTTTAGTGTAGGTAATAGGAACTCATGTTGCCAATTTGGGCTTACCCATAGATCATAAGAGGTTTTTTGCAAGAACCAAGACAGAAACAACATTTTTTTAGCTTCAATGTGGTTGATCAAGACAGCTAAATTTTACCTCATAGCATAAAGGTGTTGATATTATTATTAGTGGCAACCATTTATAAGTTATGTTGGTATGTTTTAAATGTAAAAATCCTTTTTTTATTCCTAAAGAACAGTGATCCTCCAGTGAACTTTCAAAAACAGTGTAAATCTTCAATATTTACTGATAAATTTTTAGTTATTTAGAAACAGTCAAATTATGTAGCAAATATGTAACAAAAACCAAAAAACAGCAAGAATGTTCCAATTACATACATTTGTTGTAGTTTGTCAAGCCATCTAGATTTTCTATCATTTAAATATAGATGTGTTGAATTAGCACCTCAATGCTTCAGATTTTATGTGTTCCTACAATTTCAGGTAAATTTACATACAAAGTTTCCACAATGATGAACAGGACCATCAGTTTCTATATTATCACCAGTGATCGGAATTGGGTGAGCTAAAATACCTAAACTTCGAAAAATAACAGAGACCAAATGGAGACGCCTTAGGACTAAATATTTTTTCGTCCGTTTATTTTTTCGTCCCAGAAGTAACAAACATCAATCCAAACTTTCACATTTATAATATTAGTGTGACTAACAAAGTAGGTAAAGGTTAAAAAATAAAATTTATAGTTTTCACACCATTTATTCATGTTGTAAAATCATTGGAATCAACGTAAAAATTATGAAAGTAACCAAATGTTAAGAGACACAGAAGAATATTATTTCAGTTGATGTAGAAATTAGTCAGTCTGAATAGCTAATCTGAATAACTAAATGTTTCATCGCCATCAGGAATGGAGTTTTCTTTGTCATCATCAGATGTATTTTCGTCTGAAGTATTAAAATAAATTATCATGAGTTTTTCCATATTTTCAATCTTTAAACGATTTCTTTTTGTACTTAAGATCCATTTATAGGTAGAGAAGGACTTTTCAACATCAACTAAAGTTATAGGTACTTACATATTTATAGTATGACAAAGATTCAGTTTTTTACCTGAGTTAATAACAATTAGAAATGTAAGTTATAAAATATGAAACTTATTGCAGTTGGTTAAAAAGATGGTTGGTTGGGTTGGATGGTTAAAAATGATTTGAATTAGTTCGTAATATTTTATAAACGTTAATATTAAATATACTTACTAACTGCGACAATTATTCAATTTCGTCCCAATTGGGTCCAATAAAATTATTGTAGTAAGGAAGTCTCCATTTTGTTTTTTGCCCCTGTTCTTTGAACTTTAGGTATTTTAGCTCACCCAATTCCGATCACTGATTATCACACATGCTGGCGATGCACAAATAATCTGAATTTATAATTTATTTCAAAAACTTTTTAACATATTAGTTTATATAATAAAAAAGACCAAAACCCATGTCAAAATCACCGACTAAAATATTTTAAATGTACTAAATATCTGATACATACATGCAAGCACAACAAACATATAGCAATATTATTTAACTATTATAGGTAACTTTCACAATTTAGAAACTCTGTACCTACATATAAGTTCAACGTCAAAGTGTTTTTAAGAAATATTGTATTATAATATTAAATATTATTGATAGCGAAACATTTGTGAAAGCTGTAGACTTGCTAATGAGTACAATGAATACCACATATTAGTTTCACTGCTCTTTTCTACTTCATTCTATAATGTTCTCCGATGTCAGTAAAAATGTCTTTTTGTTACAAATAATTATATATAAATCGGCGTTGGAATACATAACAAGGATTGTAAAAGGTTATTTGAATAATAAAATGCAACAAACTGTGAAAAAGTGTGTCAACAAACTATATAATAGGTTATGTGCCAAAGTTTTAAGTTACCTTCAGGGCCTGCTGGTGGCTCTTGTAAGGGCTCGGCTGGGTCCTCAATTTGCTGTTCTGGAGGTGGCTCAACCGTGTCAGCCACAGCGTCCTCCGTGGCGCTATCACTCTGTGCAGGAGCATCTTCCCCAGTAACGTTAACGGAAACCGCAAGTTCCTCCGACATTATCAATACCAAAAGTTTATAAAGTATCAACTATAAAACCGTATTTGAACACATAACAGAGCTGTTACGACACACTTTACCGTCCACGCCACGGATATTCACGATAGCCGCGTCGCTACGTCGATTTCCCGCTATAATGGTCGAAAAAAAAACTCACGACTTTTTAAACCTTCGCTGGACATTTATCACATTACACAAATGGGTTTTGAAGGGCACGAGATGCGGATTTGATAAAATAGCCAGTGAAAAGCAGTTCATTGGCGAATAAAGGCGTATTTTTCTAATTTATTTACGTCTCTAGTTTCCAAAGGAAAATGTCGGTTCATAAACAATTTCGCTTGAAAGAGGGACGCTTGCTTGTTTGCTTGCTTGGCTTGTCTATGATCAATCTTTCGGTCTATGAAAAATTTGACGTTGACATACTTACTGACGTCCCATACTGTACTGCTGTCATAACATAACCTCAAATTCTTACACAAGGGCTGGTTGGTCTCGTTGTGTTATTTTTAACGAGATATTCATGATATGTGTTAATTTGCTACATAAAAACAATGAAGGTGGTCGAAGGATACCCCGATCTTATCAAAACTATTGAAGACGGCGAAGAAGTTGAAAATTTCTCTGAGGAATCCGATGAAGAAGTCGAGGTTAGTTTGTGCGACCAACTATATTTGAGTCAAACTATAATCTAACTGCTTTTAAGAGAAGTATGTTATAAGTTTTATGTTCATTTTAATTTTCAGTATCAACCCTCAAAGCAAAAAATCAAGAGAAAGGCGGATTTCGATCCAAAATTCCAGTTTGTTGCCTCAGTAGAAGAATACAACAAGGTAAGTTTTAACACCTTAAAATCATTCACGGTACTGTTTCTGCTTTTCTTCACATACCCTCCTGTCATTGCTGCCCTGCCTGCATTCTATGGTCTCTGTTGAAGTTTAGCTGGTTTATGTTAGTTGTCTGTTTTTGAACAACTTTGGTTTGATGGTCAATTTCGCTGTAATGCATGCTATTGGGTAAAAGAAATCCTCACTAACGTCCACTTCTTTGACTTCTTATTTTTAAATAATGTATTAGAATAAAATAGAAGAATGCTAAGTTTATTTCTAAAGTAAAAGTTACAATTATTGAACTGTTTCTACTTCTGTTGCCATCTCTGTGTCTTCCCTTTAATATATTCTTCTCCGGTATGGCACATTCCTACTTGGCCCTTAAAATAAATAAAACAAACATATTTTTGCAGAATCCATGGGACAATTTGCACAAGTATATCCGTCGTAACGTAAAACATACTCTAGATGAAAAGATCCAGAAGAAGAGATCCCAGGTGAAGGTAGAAGGGAACTCTAAGGATGTGGATACTGATTCTGATGTCGATGGTAAAAAAATAATAATAATAATTAAACGCAATAAATACCCGTTAAAATAGTACTAATAATTATGTCAATGGTAGCTTCAATAATATACATTTATTTTAAGGAAACTTGTAAAATAAAACTTATAATGTGCAAGCCTTTTCAAGGAACAAGTAAATATCATGGACATAAGAAGGACCTATTAAAATTTTGCAATTTGTTTTTACCAATCTAAATAGATTTCTTGTTTGATTCTTACTTTACCTTAAAAAGATTGAAGTGAACAATGAATCAAAGTGATCACTTTATTACCAATAATACTTATGTATGTATATTGTGTTTTGTAACATTTCCAAGAGTCCTGTAATGTCTTAAGGAAATAAATCCTTAAGACATTACAGGACTCTTGGACACTGCACTTTGATTTTACTTTATATACAGCTCAAAAAAAGCAGAAAATTAAACTCAAGAATTGACAATATACTTAGTAAACAAAAACCTGTTTCAGACGGCGATGGAAATGTAGATGAGCTTGAAATATCAGATGATGAGCTGAAAAAAGATGAAATCAAGACTAAAGACAAGAAACTCGGTAAAAAGCAAAAGTTAAAACAGGTTTGTATCCATATTTGTTAGTTTATGATCCATAACATTTGTTATAAAAAGCAATGGGAAAGCAGACAAGTGTGGCACTCATTAGGAGCGTCTTAGGCTACAGAAAAAAATACACAATTATTTATCAGCAACAAAAGTTTACATTGACATACATGACATAGAAAATTAACTATCATAGATAGGTATGTGTATCATATTGAAATGTATGAAATGTATTTATTTCATAAGATAATTGACAAGTTATTCCAAAAACAATCAAATGTATGTTACTTATGATCTAAGTGTATATAATTTAATTTAGCTGCGGCTCCACTCTAGGCTCTAGGCCTGTGTCGTGGGTACCCATGCACAATAGTCTGAAAATTATCTAGTTTCTAGGGGTATCCAAAAAACTACATTTAATATACATGTCAGACTTATAGGATACCTTGATAACCTACCATATAGAATACTACCCATTTGAATATCCGAAAGTGTTCCATATATGAATAAACACATAAATAGCCTTCTGATAGTGGAATATCTGTATAATATATGCATAGAAAATCTGATCCTACAATCAGACAAAAAATCAGTCAGTCAAATCTAGACTGTAAATAACAACTCCAATTTGACAATACCATTGAGGTGCATTCCCAAATTACTCGTTGTACTCGTATGGCAAAGCTGATGCGCTGCGCCAGATACTCACCATCTCTCGCATCGACTAGACACTCAAATAATACTAAATTGATCTTGGACCACTAATTATTTCTTTTGTTTAAATTTCCAACAGGAAATAAAACAAGATGACACAGAAATCGGTGCCCGAATAGAATACGACTCGGATTTCTTTGAAGAACCTCCTCCGTACGACGAGAATGCCTCCTTCTACATGATGAATCTATCGCGGCCGCTGTTGAAGGCTATAGGAGCTCTGAACTTCGTACATCCCACTCCGATACAGGCGGCTACTATACCTATAGCTCTGCTAGGTAATTTGTTATTTTTTTAAATATATATATATATATGTACTTTTTTTCCTCTTATATTTTGCTTCTTGGCTATCTGATTTTTATATCAATAATCACGATCACGATCTTTAAAGATATTTAGTTATTTATTTACAAAATTTTAGAGAAATTTACAGCTAGGTTTACTTATATTTAGATACACATATAAAACATGCCTGGATAGACCTATGCATGTTTGAACAATTAAAAGTTTCCGCCGATAGGATGCTTTAAGATTAAAAATTATGAAGCTTAGTAGGTTGACGACATATATGTGTCTATGTTATATCAATTGCTGTTATATCTGTATTAATAAATCTTATTAGTAGGATTTGACGACCTCTGTGGCGCGGTGGGCGAAGGTCCGCCTGCAACGCACGAGGTTCGGGTTCGATTCCCTGTGTGTAGATATTTGTTCAGGGTGTTGGTCGTTTTCTATAAATATCTATCTATTTAATATACATTTATTTTATTTATAAAGAACTCTGAACACCTAATATTTCAATAATTTCTTCCCCCTCCGTTCAAAGGTAAGGACATATGTGCGTGCGCTGCGACGGGCACGGGTAAGACCGCGGCCTACATGCTGCCCATTCTCGAGAGACTGCTGTACAAGTCAGCTGTGGGGGACAGGGTGACCCGCGTGCTGGTGCTAGTGCCTACCAGGGAGTTAGGAGCACAGGTAATAATTTTGCTTGGCATCAATATTTGATGGTGTTTTTATTTTCACCATGGTATATATAGAAAGGTATATCAAGAGAAATATTTTACTCATTTTTTGTACTAGCTGGTAAGGAAAACTAAAGCTCTTTTTATATATTTTTTATTTTTATTATATTAAAAATAAATTCCCTACACAGTAGTGAAATCGGCAACTCTCTACGATGACTCGTTCCAGAGATATTCGAACTAAGGTATTGATTGTTGTGATTTTTTCGCGCAAGTTACCACGCACACATGTTTGCGCGAAATTGTCTTTCGCGCAAACGTCCACTCCCGCAAATATATTTCGCGATACCTCTAGTTTTAGTATGTTGTTGTTGTAGTCTATAAGGCAAAAAACTTTGTACACTCGAAAGAGTAGATTGTGTAGAAAGTAAATAAATTTAAGATCTTTTGTGTACCACAAAAGATAAGATAAGATAAGATAAGATCATTTTATTGTCAATAGTTACACAAATAACAAATATAAAAAATATACTTCATTAGATGGATAGGCTATGACTTGTCAAGAACACTTAAATACAATTTTGCTGTAAAGGGGCAATAATCAAGAATGATAAATTTAAAATAACAATTATGGTCCTTAAATAATAGGTAGGTACTTATTTTGACTCTAGGTTAGGTGAGATTACGATAGTGTCGGGTAGCTTTATGTTTAAGTGACTGTAGTCATTCTCTAAATACTCTTTAATGCTATATAGCGTTTTGTCAAGTAGCAAATTTCTTAGTTCTCTATTAAATTTATTTTCATTTTTAATCAGCTTCAAACCTAAAGGTAGCTTATTATAGAGTTTCTGACCCATTATTTTAGGGAGTCTTTTTTGGATATTTAGACGGTGCGTGATCGGCTCTAGCAACATTTTGTTTCGGACAGTACGCTTACTGCTATCCCCTCTAATAATGTAATCAGTAATATGTATCCTGACAAATTTAATTACCTCCATTATATAGACTGCTACTGATGTTGGTATCCGAAGGTTTTTAAAATGCTTGCGGCAAGACTCTTTAAATTTAGCATTTACTAATACTCTTATGGCACGCTTCTGCAATTTTAAAACTCTTTCATAGTCTGTTGAGCTACCAAACAATATAATGCCGTATGACAGAATAGAGTGTATGTATGCATAATAGACGTCTTTAAGGGATTTTGCTGACGTAATAGGTCTAAGTTGTTTGAGTGCATAAACTCCTCTAGCCATTTTTTTGCATGTTGTGTCAATATGTTGTTTCCAAGATAGTAGTGGGTCTAATTCAAAGCCTAACATTTTTACTAACTTCGAACTTACTAAGGTATTGCCATTTATGAGAGTTACCGGGACTCTATCTATTGTTTTTGCCGTAGTAGTGAAAAATATTATGTTAGTTTTATCTTTATTTAGCGTTAAGCCATTCATTTCAAACCAATTACCGAGTTTAGCTATCGTGTCTTTTATTAGATTTTTAAGATCATCTATATTATCTGCTGCTAATATTACAGTAGTGTCATCCGCATATTGAATAATGTCACCATTTAGTTTCAAGTGGACTATATCGTTCAAGAATGCCAAAAACAGGGTATTTCCCAACGAGGATCCTTGGGGAACTCCTATGGTAGAGCATTTGGGAGCTGATCGGAACCGTTTTCCTTGTATTTTAATTTCTACTATTTGCTCTCTATTAGTTAAAAAAGATTTAATAAGATCTAAACTGTTTTCTACGAAGCCATACACCTTTAATTTTTCTAATAGTAGTTCATGATTGACAGAATCAAAAGCTTTTGATAAGTCTAAGAAAACTCCAGCTACTTTTTTCTTTGATTCAAGATGATTCATGACTTTTTCTATCAAACAATGTGTGGCCGATATTGTGGATCTACCCGCTCTATAAGCGTGTTGACAATCTGACAGAATGTTGTTGTCTATAAAATGCTTTATAATTGAGTCGGACAGAGCTGATTCTACGAGTTTCGATATACTAGGGACTATTGTAATAGGTCTATAATTCTGTACGTCAGACATTTCTCCTTTTCCTTTAAAAAGAGGTGTTATTCTTACTTTTTTGAGAGATTCTGGGTAAAAATTCGATGTAAGAATGCCATTTATTAGAAAAAGTATGTGTTCACTTAAGTATGACATAACCTGATATAGAAAGGTGCCTGAAAGGTCGTATAGATCTTTCGTGCTGGATTTGTCAATTTTTTTCTTTGCTAGTTTCATTAATGCATCATGATCTAAACACTGAAAAGAGAAATTATAATGTAGAGTACTATATTTTTTTAAAAATGAAATTGCATTTAATTTATTAGGTTTATTCGATTCTTGAAGTTTGGTACCAATTGAAATAAAAAAGTCATTAATATAATTTGCAATATTTTCTGATTTAATATGTGTATTTGTTAGGTTATCTTTAAAATCCCATTCCCACTCTTTTATAGCTTTATTTGTTTCTTGTTTCACAATGTTCCACACTTCTTTTTTAGGGTTCTTTGAATTCATAATTCGGTTCTCTACATAGTTAATTTTTTCTTTTTTAATTAAATCATTTCGATTTTGAATTTTTTTACTGATAAGGCCATGTTTAGTAATTATTTCAGGGTACTGTCTTTGAATTAAATATAAATCATTAATATCAATTTGTAATCTAATTATTTTATCATTTATCCAAGGGCATTGTTGCTCATTTTTTATTCTTTTTAGTTTACTTGGGAAAAATATATTTAAATTCCATTGCATCTTATTCATAAAATTTGTAAAACTATTACTATCGTAGTTAAGGAATATTTTATCCCATTCGTATGCAAGCATTGCGCTGCCGAATTCCTCTATTTTCTGGATATTGAACGAACGTGTTTCAATATATCGATACTTTTCGGTTCGATGCTTTATAAGCCCTACTCTAGCCATCTGAGCGTCATGGTCTGACAAAGCTGTAGCCAAAGGCGTTACATGAATAGCATGACAGGGGATGTTTGTCACAACACAATCAATGGAAGTTGCGGACTCATTTTTAATTCTAGTGGCAAAATTAACTATATTTCTGAAACCATTAATTAACATTAAATCTATTAAAACCTTTTTCTTTTGTGTGTTAAGTAGAAAGTCAACATTCCAGTCCCCCATAATGATAATTTTTATTTTTGAACAGCTACATAGCATTTCAAAGAGCTTTTTAAGCACCTCGATCATGATCGCAAAATCACCCAATCCGGTTCTATACAAACCTATAATCCATATTGTATCATACGGAGTGGAAATCTCTAAAGAAGCCAATTCACATTCATACTCTACAGATAGCGTATCAATACTGGGGATCGTTTTACATTTCAAATTATTTCTTATTAAAATTGAGATTCCTCCATGAATTCGTTTTTTTCTCACATAGAAATTGGCGTGAGTATAGCCATTAATTACTAAATTTGATACAGTATCCGTGGAGAGCCACGTTTCCGTTAATATTAAAACATGAGGCAAGTACGTCTCTACAACTCCTTCTAAAAGTAATGTCTTATTTCCTACACTACAACAATTTTGGTGCATTATTTTAAATTTGTTTAGTTCACCGCTTGCTCCCCCTGGGGGTTGTCTAAAAAAGAGTTAGCATTAGCATTAATACAGCCTGAGTCAGCTTTTGGCGTGTTATTGATTATTTTTGAAATATTATTCTTACTACAGTGTGATATTACATAATCCTTTACAATAATTAGATTTTCATAGGTATGTGTGTATTCAAAAGATGAATTATGTACAATAATTTTGCTTAGGTATATACAAAATGTCTTTGTTATCAAATTCTTAGATGCAAAAACTCTATTTTTATACAGATTGATGTCAATAACAGTCATTCCTGGTGAGTGGATTGCTAGTTTACAGAGCTCTATATTTACCTGATGAATCCATTGATTACAAGAGTCATTAAACATATTTTTCCTATGCCGGTATGGCAGCGTTGTTATTTGGAGTTTTAGCTTTTGGCTTGCACATACCTGTTTAATATACTTTACAGTCTCTAAGTTGTATTGGTCATAGTCTGACGCAATAATAATGACGTCATCTCCGTGGGAAAAGTCCTTTGTGAGTACACGAAAATTATGTACAAGCTCTCCAATAGGGGCTCCGGGCTTGCAGATCGAGAGAATAGAGGCATATTGATCATTGGTTCTTCTTATGAATTCCGCTACTGATTTACCGTACTTGTCACTTAAAATTAACATTTTCTTCGGGTTTTTTTGGGGACCGCTGTCAATAATGTTGGGACTGGGCACAACGTTAGGTTGCTTGCTGCCTGTTTTATTCGTACTAGTTATTTCTTTTTCACATAGAATGTCCGAAGTGACAGAAAGATTTTTCGATTTTTGGTTTATTGGTTTGTTTTTACTGTTATCACACATTTTTGCGTCTTTTTTTGTAACGGTTATAGAGCTATTTACGCTGCGTTGTACATTGTTTTTTTGTCCTGAATTTTCCGTTATTTTCTGTTGTTTTAAACATGTTATTTTCTTATTAAGTTTCAAGTCCACATTTTTGTTTCTGAACTTTGATACCTCTTTATATACATTGTTTTTGGAAAAGCTTTTCGACTGCTGTTTTTTTAGGTCAATGTTTTCTGTCTGTAGGGCTGTCACCTGATTTTTTAAACGTTCTATTTCCATTTGTAATAAGTCCAAAGCTTCTTTACTTTCTTTCTGCGTTGATTTATGCAATTTTTCGAACAAAGCTGCGTTACTTTCGTGCATTTTAATAACATTCAAAGCTTCTTCGTACTCTGAAATATCTTGTACACTTCTGTTTAACATTTCCTTTAGGTTACTGTTATGCTGATATAGGTTTTCTAGTTCATTTTCTCTAGATGCTAAGGAAGCTTTAAGGTCCGCTATTTGATTAAGCAGGTTTTTATAATCTTCAGAGCAATCCTCTTGTTCTTTTATAAGATTAATGTTGAGAGCCTGTGCCTTTTGCAAGTCTGTTGTCAATTTCCGGATTCGGTTTTCTGCATCCTGCGTTGCTATTTGCTTTCGAGTTAGCATCTTGGATGTTTTTTCAGGTGCAAAAAGAGACTGTCATATGGGTTCGAACTCGGAGCAGGTCTGATGTATGGAACGTAAGTCGGTAGTGTCCGCCTCCACGCTAGCGGAGTTATACTAACGCTAGTCGAAATTAAGAACAGGATTCAACTTAGCAATTGTAATCACCGTTTTTGTCGGTTACTAATGAGTAATTGTATGGACTTTATTCATCTTTTGTGTTTCGTTTCGTTCTTTTGTATTCCAAGTACCTTCAAATTTGTAATTGCGAAACAACTTGTGTGTACTGTTTTTGTAATCGCTGGATATTTACATCATAAATAAGCTTAAGGATCATAATTACTCACTGTGTATTGCAAGTTTTCCGTTTTCTTCTTCAATTAGTTTGTATTAATATGTTGCTTGCGTTGTATGTTGCTTGAGGTGTAATGTTGTTTATACGTAATAATTTTGTTCAAAATTCGTTGCGTGAGTAATTATCACTTTTTGTCACAGTTATGGTACAATTTACTGCTAGATAACTCGCACAGTTTCGAACTAATACTTCTATAAACTGGTTATAATATGCAAAGCTTCAAAATAAATGATTTTACTATTTTAAAACATTTTTTTCTACGGAGCTCAACTCTACTGCGCTAACGCGCGCGCGGGGAGTCGTGTATGGTGTGACCACAATCAGCAAAGAAATGAATGGTTTCAATGAAACAATAAATAAATGATTATGAGTACTATTTTGACGGGTATTTATCGCTTTTTTTTTTTTCAAACGCGATAAATACCCGTTAAAATTGTTCTTATAATTATGTGTTCAGTAGGCCAAGCACGGGGATTGTTCTCTAGGGTAAAATAGACAATAATGTCATCGCATCGCCATACATTGCGCACGTTATTGAAGTTGAAGAAATTAATTTCAAATAATTTACGCAGTCGATGACAAAGTGACGTAATTTTTCTCTATTCTACCTTAGACAAGAAAGCCCGTGCTTGCCCTACAGATCGCGTAGGTTTTAAATAAATGATATATTTGTACCAGGTTCACGCTGTAACCAGACAACTGACGCAATTCACATTGGTGACAGTTGGCCTGTCTGTCGGCGGTCTGGACGTCAAATATCAGGTAAATACATTGTCTGTACTTCATACCTAAGGCAAGGTATGTAAGGTATTACGTTAATACGTGGACTAGAAACAAATAACAAATAAACATATTAATTATACTAGCCCATTAATGTAGTTATAGAATTTATTCAAAATCAGATATTGTATAATAAATTCTATTAACAGTTATTATAAAAAGATTTTCCGAGAAACCGTTTAAAATACGTTTCTTTATACATTTGAATGAGGATTACTTCGGTAACTTTATATGCCCTCTACTTTAAGAATGTCTGTTAGCAACATTCTGTCTTATTATAAAGTACCTTTCTATCCATCTTATTTTTACCATTAAATAAATAAATAAATATGCCGTACAATCCACACAGCATCATCTAGTCCCAAGCTAAGCAGAGCTTGTGTTATGGGTACTAGATGACTGATATACTCGTACATAATACAATATTATTACATAAATAGATATTTTTTATGATACATAAGAAATTCACACAACATTAATATTTTTACCTTCCAGGAAAGCGTACTCCGTAAGAATCCGGACATAGTAATCGCCACGCCGGGTCGACTGATCGACCACATCCGGAACACTCCGTCTTTTGGACTGCACTCTATAGAGGTGTTGGTGTTGGATGAGGCTGACAGGTACATATTCCTCTTTGTCATAATTATATACGAGCACATAGATAAATATTTTTATTAAATATATATATATATAGAAAACGACCAGAACACACTGAACAAATATGCAGATCGTACAAATATTTTTCCCGAGGTGGGAATCGAACCCATAACCTCCTGCGTTGCAGGCGGACCTTCGCCCACCGCGCCATAGAGGTCGAAAATGTAAAATACTTAAAAACTCCGGCCCGTAAAACATTAACTATCTAAAATTTTACTGTTATCTCCGTTTCCCAACCGTGTGGTGCCGGCATAGAATTTCACCACCCCAACTCTTCCCGTGGGTCCGTAAGAGGACTAAGGGAGACACACCGGGGGGCGGGCCGCAGTGCCCTCTGCAGAACAACTCCACCGACCTGCGATCCCCAACCCGCATGCCCAGCGTGGGGATTATGGGCAATAACCCCCAAATAATGATGCCATCTATGGCGCTCATTAGGGGAGGCCTATGTCCAGCAGTGGACTATTATAGGCTGGTGATGATGATGATGATCAGTACCCATAACACAAGCTCTGCTTGGGGCTAGGTGATGCTGTGTGAATTGTCCGGCATTATTACTATTTTTACTGGCCGGTGATTAGATTGTAAATTTAAAACTTTGAATTATAATTGAAATGTAATCTCCCTTTCCTCAGGATGCTGGACGAATACTTCGCGGAGCAGATGAAAGAGATCATCCGGCAATGCTCGCCGAAACGGCAGACGATGCTATTCTCCGCTACCATGAGCGAAGAGGTCAAGGACCTCGCCGCGGTCTCTCTCAAGAAACCCGTCAAGTTGTTTGTTGACAGCAATAAGGATGTCGCGTTTAATCTTCGCCAGGAGTTCGTCAGGTACTTTGAAGATATTTTACCATAAAGAGGTATTGAATGAAAGAGGTGGAGAAATATTATAAAGAGGAAAGATTTGATTGTTTTTTTTATTTGAATTGAATGGGCTCCGAAATACTGGACCGATTTGAAAAATTCTTAAAAAGTAGAAGCGTATACATTGCCCTTTAAAAGATACTTTACTCTTGTGTAGCTTGGTAGTGGACACAGCCAGTTTATTCTTATTTGTTATTCATATTGACTGGGTCTCATGTTTGCCAAATTAATTCAATCAGCTTGATTGATTTGAGCAATCGAAGTAAAATTATCTTCTTCTCATCAACAACAACAACAACATCAGCCTATATCAGTCCACTGCTGGACATAGGCCTCCCCTAATGTGCGCCAAAGGTGGCGTTATTTCATTTGGGGGTTATTTCCTATAATCCCCACGCTGGGCATGCGGGTTGGGGATCGCAGTTCGGTGGAGTTGTTCTGCAGAGGGCGCTGCTGCCCGCCTCCCGGTGTGTCCTTCTTCTCATAATCAAGCAATATACCCTTTTCCAACAGAATACGTCGCGAACGCGAGTGCGACAGAGAGGCGATACTAGCTGCGTTAGTCTGTCGCACTTTCCGAGACCGCGCCGTTATATTCGTGCAGACGAAGAAACAAGCGCACAGATTACATATTGCGCTCGGGTTACTTGGTATTAAGGTGAGTTGAGTTTATTTAACCAGTTCTGACTGCCCTATGAAGACAGTATTTTTTTATTCTTATAAACTTGTCTATTAGGTTAGTACTTATATTGTTTTTCTATTCTGTGCTATTAATATTTTTAAACTAATGCGATCTGACCTGTTGAAACTTCGAAAAAAAAAGTTAAATAAACGCGATAAATACCCGTTAAAATAGTAATAATTCTGTATATATTTAATAATATTGTATTATGTATATCAGTCATCTAGTACCCATAACACAATAATGCTTAGCTTGAGGCTGGTGATGATGTGTGCATTACTAACCTACAACATCAGCCTATGATAGTCCACTGCTGGACATAGGCCATAGATGGAAATTATATGCCGGCGCCACACGGCAAACATATCAACTATTTACAAAGTCATTTTAACTTAAATCAAACTATGCCCATTTGAAATAATTTGTAAATATTCTTCATACCGTCTTAATTTATTTCTTGTTTTATTTTTTAAGGTGCCCCGTTAGTATCTTGAAACGCGTCCAAGTAAACTCGTTTCTGAATTTCTCCAAATTTACAAAAGAAATGCGATGACATTGACAGTTTTTGAACCGTTGATAGACGCTGAACCGCCCATATGCACGGGCGTTCGTGTTTCAAAATCAAAATCAAAGTGCTTTATTTCCTTTAGACCTTACAGGACTCTTGGACACGTCACCAAATACAAATTACATTAGTAATACTGGGAAATAAAGTGATCACTTTGATTCATTGCTCAGTAATTTTTTTTAAGGGAAAGTAAAGAAGCGAACAAGAAACCTTTACCTTGTTAGCTTGTTAGTTTTCGAGTTGGAGCAAAACTCGTCCCAAACTTTTTTGTCATCTAGATAATTTGATACTTTATAGTAAGCCTTTTTGCAAAGAACAGTTTTAATTTAAACGTAAAAGTTCCACTTTGACTGTGTTTAGTTCTCGCTGGTGAAACGTAAAGTGTATCAATTGAACTCTGATGCATAAACGAGTTTAACGTCAATTAAACACGGTCAATTTCAACGGTGCAATTGGACCTAAAGCTTTTAGCAAACTTCAACAAGTACTAGAATAAACTGAAAATTTACTCAAATTATTCCAGGTTGCAGAACTCCACGGTGCACTAAACCAGCCTCAACGTCTTGACTCCCTCAAACGTTTCAAAGATGAGCTCGTTGACGTGCTAGTGGCTACAGACGTCGCGGCCCGCGGGTTGGACATCCCTGGCGTGAAGACTGTACTCAACTTCACTCTGCCGGCAACTATAGAACATTATATTCATAGAGTAAGTACTTCATAAACATTATTCTGTGATTTCTTTGAAACGTTTCAAAGACGAGCTAGTTGACGTGCTAGTGGCTACAGATGTCGCGGCCCGCGGGTTGGACATCCCTGGCGTGAAGACCGTACTCAACTTTACACTGCCGGCAACTATAGAACATTATATTCATAGAGTAAGTACTTCTACATTTCGCTGTGATTTCTTTGATACGTAGCATTCTGTCATTATCATGGTTTAAAAGAAATGTGACAGCTGTCAGTTCAAAACGATTCTCCCTAGGGTTGAAAAGTATCACTTTCGACCCGCTCTACAGGCAACTTCTAAAAATTTTATAACTTTTGTATGGGAAATTCACCCATCGCCGGAGCCTTATTTTTTTTAACTTTCTTCCCAATTCGTTTTCTAGGTGGGTCGCACAGCGCGAGCGGGCCGCGCCGGTGTGTCGGTGTCGCTCGCGGGCGAGGCCGAGAGAAACCTGGTGAAGGGCATAGTGAAGCGCGCGCGACGCCCCGTCAAGTCGAGGCAGGTGCCCCCTGACATCATCGCCAAGTATCGCGAGCGGCTGGCCAGGTTGGAACCTGAGATCGGTAAGGGAGACTATAACTGTAGATGATCGAATAAAACCACGCTTGTTCACGACAGACGAGATTGGGATGCAGGCAGAAGAACAGTGTATATTTCGAAAAACCACGTTAATTTTAATTTTATTCACGGAGCGACGTCGAGTTACCGATCGTTCGCCCGTTCGCTCAAGTACCAACTCATCATCATCATCAGCCTATGTTAGTCCACTGTTGGACATAGGCCTCCCCTAATGAGCGCCATAGCGCCCTGTCTTCGGCTTGTCGCATCCAGCATCTGCCAGCAGTCTTTCGCAGATCGTCATCCCACCTGGTCGGAGGGCGTCCTACACTACGTTTACCGAGTCGCGGTCTCCACTCAAGAACACGTTTACCCCAGCGGTTATCGGTTCTTCGCGAAATATGGCCGGCCCACTGCCACTTCAGTTGGCTAATTCTCTGAGCTATGTCGATGACTTTAGTTCTCTGTCGGATGTATTCGTTACGAATCCTATCCTTCAGAGAAACTCCGAGCATAGCTCTTTCCATAGCGCGCTGAGCGACTTTGAACTGGTGGACCAACCCTATCGTGAGTGTCCACGTCTCAGCTCCGTAGGTCATGACTGGTAGGACGCACTGATTAAAAACTTTCGTTTTCAAACATTGCGGTATGGATGACGAGAAGACTCGACGTAGTTTTCCGAACGCTGCCCAGCCTAGCTGGATCCTCCTCTTGGCTTCCTTCTCGAAATTGTTTTTACCCAACTGCAAAATCTGCCCGAGGTAAGTGTACTCAGAAACAATTTCGAGAAGGTGGCCATGTACGATCACCGGTCTTGGATCAATGTGGGCATTGATCATGACTTTGGTTTTATCCAAATTCATGCCAAGACCGATACATCGGGAGGCTGAAGCTAGACTGTCCAGCATCCGGTTCAGCTCCTCTAGCGACTCCGCCATTAAGACTATGTCATCAGCGAATCGCAGGTGTGAGATGTAGTCGCCGTTTATGTTGATGCCCTTGTCTTTCCAGTCCAGCGTCTTAAACATATCTTCCAACGCGCTCGTGAACAGTTTCGGGGATATGACATCCCCCTGCCTCACTCCTCTGCGCAGTTGGATCGGTTTAGTCTGCTGGTCCTGTACTCGGACACTCATCGTAGCGGCTTCGTAGAGACATCTCAGCACCTCGATATAACGATAGTCTACTTGGCATCGCTGTAAGGATTGTAGAACAGCCCAGGTTTCAACGGAGTCAAAGGCCTTCTCATAGTCCACAAAAGCCAGACACAGGGGCTGATTATACTCTTCGGACTTCTGTATAATCTGCCTCACTGTGTGAATGTGGTCTATGGTACCATATCCTCCGCGAAACCCAGCCTGCTCCGGTGGCTGAAACTCGTCGAGTCTCCTGGCGAGACGGTTCGATATAACTCGTGAGAAAAGCTTATAGACGTGACTTAGGAGCGAGATGGGTCTATAATTTTTAAGAAGGGTTTTATCTCCCTTCTTAAAAAAGAGCACCACCAAACTCCCACTCCACGCCTTTGGAGTTCTCCCACTGTGAAGGACGGCGTTGAAGAGGCTCTGTAACTCCTGTATAACAGGGTATCCTCCAGCTTTCAAAAGCTCTGATGTTATTCCGTCCTCACCGGGGGCTTTTCCATTTTTAAGCTGCCTCAGAGCTAACACGATCTCGTCTTGACTGATGTCTGGCAGTTCGTCGGTATAGTGGCGTATCAAGGTGGCTCTAGAATCGTGGTCGTCTCGTTGGGAACGGGGAGCATGTGCAGCGTATAAACGGCCATAAAAGTCCTCTATCTCGGCCGATATCTCCGGCTTCGACAAAACGGTCCTTCCGTCGTGCGTTGAAAGCTTCGTCAGGTGGCTCCTTCCAAGCTGCTGAGTGAATACTTTGGACCCTCGGTTTCGCTCTATCGCCTCTTCAATGAGGCGTGTATTAGAGCTCCGAAGGTCGCGTCGTACCATCTTCGCAATTCGCTTGTTCAGGTCTGACCTCTCTGACGAAGTCGCTTGGGTGGTTTCCCGTCTTTTTGTCATCAGCCCAAGAGTCTCATCCGAGAGTTTGGACTTCTTACCAGTACGCTGCTTTTTGCAAAACTTGATGCCCTCGTCCCTCAGCGTTTCTACCAGATTGTGTAGGGTCTCGTCAGCGTCATCAGTGGGTTCCAAGGCAGCGAATCTATCCCCGAGAAGCTGCTGAAACTTCTCGGTGCCCGCCATGATTTGGATTGGGTTCGGTCGGAGCGTGGACTTCACCAGACGGTTTCTTTCAAGCTTCAAATTTATATTCAGAGAGCCTCGAAGGAGTCGGTGATCAGATCCGGTATTGAACCTGTTGATCACTGAGACATCTCTGAATATATGCTTGCTATCCGTCATGATGAAGTCGATCTCATTTTTAGTCACAGAATCGGGACTCCGCCATGTCCACTTCCTTTGGGGCTGTTTCTTAAAGAAAGAGTTCATTAAGAACAGCCCCTCTTTCTCAAGGAAGTTGACGAGCATTTGTCCCCTGTGATTTCGAACACCAAAACCATGCGGGCCTATTCGGGATTCGTTGCCAGTCTGGGTTCCCACCTTGCCGTTAAAGTCCCCCATAACAACGTTGAAGTGAGCCTTGGTGGTGTGATGTAAGGCTTTGGATATGTCTTCGTACATATCCTCCACTTCATCATCCGAGTGTGTCGAGGTCGGTGCGTAAACCTGAATGACCTTCAAGCTGTAGCGCTTAGACAGCCGAAGGATCAGGTACGCTACCCTGGTCGACACACTGGAGATTTCTTCGACGTTGTTAGAGAGGGCCTTATTGACGAGGAAACCTACGCCACCCTGGGATGTTTTATCACCCTCACGAAAGTAGAGAAGATGGCCCGAGTCTAGGGTTACGGTGTCCTCCCCCTCTCTACGGACTTCACATAACCCTAGAACATGCCATTTAATGTTCTCTAACTCCACTTCCAACTGCGCTAGATGGTGATCAAGCCTCAGAGTGCGTCCGTTAAACGTTGCCAGGGTCAGTGTGTGTGGGGTGTGGTAGCCTAATGTAGCCCGGTGATTCCTAGCACCCCCTGCCCCGCCGTTACCGTGGCCGCTACCATGGCCAGGAATAGCGAGGCGGCCGGGAACTGGGGGCCATTTTGTGGCGGTTCTTGTCATTTGGGGGTATTGCCCATAATCCCCACGCTGGGCATGCGGGTTGGGGATCGCAGTTTAGTGGAGTAGTTCTGCAGAGGGCGCTGCTGCCCGCCCCCCGGTGTGTTTCCCTTAGTCGCCTCTTACGACACCCACGGGATGAGTTGGGGTGGTGAAATTCTTTATTATGCCGTCACCACACGGCACAGTACCAACTACCCTCTTCATTTTTAAGAAAATAATATTTGAAAAGTTCTGTTTCCACCCGCAACGTCATCCCATTTATTACAATTTATATACATCCATATATATATAAAATCTAGGTACATTAAGTCTTCAACGTGTGTCGTCTACAATAACAATAATTGTTATTTATAAATAAATAGATAAAAATAATTTATTTCAGCACCAGGTACCATATTACACTACACATCAAAGAAATCGAAATAATATTCACAAAGCGCCTAAAAAACAAAAATATACCAACATAATTCATAATATCGAACCCGCAACCTCCTGCGCCCCAGGCGGACCTTCGCCCATCGCGCCTCAAAGGTCATCAATATAATTCTATATAATTATTACTATCTGTATATAATGATTACTATCCGTATATAATGATTAATATCCGTATATAATTTTACTATCCGTATATAATTATTACTATCCGTATATAATGATTACTATCCGTATATAATTTCACCATCCAATCTTTCCCCAGCGTCAATCCTCGACGAAGAATACGCAGAACGTCAGATGCACAAGATGGAGAAGCAAACAGCCAAACTAGAAACAACCCTGAAGGATGAAGGGCCGAAGTATGAGGTCAAGAGACAGCACGAGTGGTTCCAAACCAACAAGGAGAAGAAGGAAGAAAAGGAACGGCTGGCTCTCACCAGGCATCAAGGGAAAGGTAACCTGTTTTGATATGTTCCATTTATTTATATCACATCACATTACCAGCCTATAATAGTCCACTGCTGGACATAGGCCTCCCCTAATGAGCGCCATAGATGGCATTATCATTTGGGGGTTATTGCCATAATCCCCACGCTGGGCATGCGGGTTGGGGATCGCAGTTCAGTACAGTTGTTTTGCAGAGGGCGCTGCTGCCCGCCCCCCGGTGTGATTCCCTTAGTCGCTTCTTACGACACCTACGGCTACGGGAAGAGTTGGGGTGGTAAAATTCTATGCCGTCACCACACGGCCTTCATTTCACAGCACGCTTGTAGAAGCGTGCAGACTACTAACAGAACTCCAACTGAGTTGCAGAAATTACCTATTAGTATAGGTAATTTCTGAGGTTGAGGTGAGGTTATGCAGAGGAATGATTTGATTATTTGTTTGAATTGAATAGGCTCAGAAACTACTGGACAGATTTTAAAATTATTTCACCATTTGAATCCGAAATTTTCTCTGATGAACAAAGGCTTTTCAAAAAAGTTAGGGTTCAAAAACCTCTTAAGTAACACAAACTGTCCAATAATTTTCGAAAATTGTTCTCATATCTTCCCTCCGTCTTGATGAAGCTTTCCATTGCGTATTTAAAATAGAATAAAAAAAAATCATTGTTTCATCATCAGATCAAAAAAAGCAGAAAGGCATGAAACGCAAACACGACGATGATGATGAAGATGACGATGGAAGCAAGAAGAAGAAGAAAGTCACTAAACACAAGCCCAAGGACACACCTGAAGAGAGAGTCAATCGCGAAATGGAGAAGGTAAGTGGAGTTATGGACAAGGTATAGAAGGTATACAATGGCGACTTGAAAGGGAGATCTCCATCGTAGAACTAAAACTTTCTACTCTAAACTTATATCTTAGAGTTTACTGGCTATAGCCTCTCTTTTTCACTTCTTCCACTAGTGAACAAAAAATTTAAGTGAAGAGAAATCAATAACAAATATTTATTTTTTTATAATAATTTACTGTATGAAATTTGACTTGTCTAAGTGCTTATTTTGTGAGCCTAAAGAAATAAAGTTATTGAATCTGAATCTGAATCCTCTACCTCACAAGTTAATGACAGCGATGATCTTGTGAATGAGCCTCTGTAGATGTAAAGTAGTTGATAAGTATCAGCTATTGACGATATGATTTATCAAACCATCTGTGTTCTCTCTCCATCTGTAGTCTAAAACAAAATATGAAAAATTCTCAATTAACAGCCCTGAATCCTCAACTACTAATTAATATACGGCTCTTGTATATTTGTTCACCACCTTGAATATTTATTCACCATTTTATCTCTACCACTACTAATAAAAAGCTTTTGTGGTGGTAAATAATCGCCATTTTATTCCAGGTTGCCCTGCTCCAATCCCGCATGGCGAAACGAAACAAGAAACAACGACGCATCAGAGCAGTTGAAGACGACGATGAACGCCCGCAAAGACAAACAAACAAACCAACAAAATCTAGGAAAAAACAGAGCAACTTCGCCAGCGATCTTGTGGATACCTCACGAACTACAGCAAAGAGGTTGCGATATGAGGCCAATCAAGCTCAGAAGGGCAAAGCCCCAGGGTTCAAAGGTCCGAAGGGGAAAGGGAAAGGAAAACCGTTGGGTAAACCCCCTAAGGGTAAAACGTTTGGTAAACCGCAAGCTTCTAGGAAAGGGAAGAAAAAGTGAATTAAAGCTTTAGTTTCTTATTTATGTGTTTTATTTATAAGTTTTCCTATAATGCGGACCAGGTCCCATTTACTACCGGAAATTACTTTTTTTATAGAGAATTATAAAATATGGACCTGGAAATATTTATAAATTGTAAAACCAAGGCGAGAATCGAACCAGCAACCTGCTGCGTCGCAGGTGGACTTGCCCGCCGCGCCACATCGGTCTTCATGTTCATCTGATGCCTGGCCTTGATTAGCCTCTAATTCTATGAAGTCATCAGCAATGAACTATGACTTACTCGTAGGTATTTTTTATAACTAAAAAGCTATAGCTAAACTCCCGCCGCCCCGGCAAAGGTGACATAATTAGTATATTTGGCTCATTGGACGTTATCGCTTGTCGTAGACAACAGGGTTCATAGATATCCGGCAGGTACCCTAGCTGCTAAGTACCTACCTACACGACATGAAGTTCATGGATCAGATTCAGATTCAATAACTTTATTTCTGTAGGCCTAAAAAAATCAAACATCAAACAAACAGATAATATCTTGATAATCTGTGTTTGTTTGTTGAGTAAGTTTGACATTGACGTTTCTTTGACATCTGTGGAACACGGAAAAGCTTGCCCGGTTGGTGGTGCCCACTTTGTAATATATTTCTCGGATCTAGCAAAATATTGCAACAAGGATAAAATATAGGGGACAAGTTAATTCGTCAACTATTGAAAACCGCTAATTAAAAATCGTGCTAATTTTGTAAGCCATAAGAAATAAAGTTATAGAAATCTAAATCTGTATGATTAGTTTACACATGTTTTTAGTAGGTAGCAAGCAGATACGGGCAAACCGACTACCTAGGTACTTATTAATGTATTTTTTTACTACAAAATTTTTAATTGAATAAGAAAAATACAGTAAAACAGAAACAAATAGAAACTAAAATTTACAATTAGGCTGTTAAACTGCAGACTGTTGCAAAATCAACAATAGCTCATCTAATCGATATCAATAGGTAAATACCAACAGGGGAAGCGTCCCCAAGACGTTGATGTGCTGAGTAAGATACTGACGGACCTAGGATACTTTAGCACGATTCACCTCACGATAAAATCTGGCAATAGTTTATACAAGTTTGGTGCATACCTACTGCCTTATTGAATAAAAAAGAGTTGGAAACACCTAGAATCAGCCGATGGCGAGCGCGAGCTGGGTGGGTGGTGTATCGCGCATCAATAAATCTTTATTTTCATGAAAAACTCCGAAAACTGAAGAGGAATGTTTGTTTTTAGTGTCAGAAAATAGAAGAACATGTTCTTTGTATATAAAATGAACTAAAATGCATATTTTACAATGAACGATACCGCAGCAGAAAGCACGGAAGCTTTGGATCCGCGAGTTCAGGTAAATCGATAAATTTCGAGGTCTATTGATGACTGAATAATATAAAAGTTCATAGCTTCTTTGAGCTAAATACTGTGTTTTCGACTTGTTTAGTATAAAGGCGGGTGAAAGCGTGATGTTACAGAGTTATCCGAGTTTTAGAATAGTTTGTGAAACAATAGCTTTGTCTAAGTGTTAAGTTCTCAGCACAGCTGATTATCGTTATGCAACTATGTTTTAGTTTATTTTCACATCTAAAAATAATTAGCTTTTTTGAAAACCGCTCATGCAGCTATGTTAATTGTATGAATAAATAATTTAGAAATTCTTATTAGATCTAAGATAAAAATAATTGGTTTTCAATAACAAATCCCCTATGTAACTGAAGCAAAATATAGTCCATTCCACGATTACTAGACTCAGATAAAAAAATCAAATCTTAACATTTGTAAAGACAGAATATTTTATTGCTCACCATAAACATCAATTAACTTTTGAATCACAGATAGAACTAGAACGTCTGAACTCGGCAACAGATGAGATCAACCGCCTTGAAGTTGAGTTGGATGAAGCCCGGCTGGCGTTCCGTAGACTGCTGGCTGAGGGGCACCTACGTATACAGCAGCTGACGAAGAAGCTCGGAGCGAGCGTGCACAAAGCACGGCCTTATTATGAAGCCAGATTTAGGTCTAATATTGTAAGTAATAAAAGATGATATTTAAACAAGTTACAAGTTATCCTGAATTTTTTTGTCTTAGTTATTAGTATGAATATCTGAAAAAAACAGATCTTCAAAATCAAACAATACCAATTATCTAACAATTTTATAAATTAATCCACACAGCATCATCTAGCCCCAAGCTAAGCAGAGTTTGTGTTATGGGTACTAGATGACTGTTAACATAATACTTTTTCTTTGTCATCGCCACTAAGAAAAGGTTTCACACTCCACTCCATGTCTATTCTGACATAAATAGTAATAGACTCGGACCAAGCTGTGGCTGAAATCTTCAATGATGAGTGAGATTCTTTGCATCTTATTTCCCATCATAATAAATTATACTCCACTAGTTTCTGCCCTTGGATTTGCTAGTGTTTTTTCTATGGCAAGGTTTTTATCCCATGGAAACATATTTATGAAGAAAGATTTGATTGTTTGAATTGAATAGGCTCCGAAACAACTACCCAGTGATTTGAAAAATTCGTGCACCATTAGAATCCTAAATTTTCACCCTTGAACATAGGCTATAGCATATTTTCAAAAAAGTTAGGCTAGAAAATTTAAATTTTTGTTTAATACCCGTGCGAAGCCAGGGCAGACCCCTACTTATTTATAATAACATCAACTAATTTATACAATAACCTCTTTCCAGACATCAAACGAGCTCCAAACGGCTACCATCGCGTACGACAAAGCGAACAGCGCGCACTCCGCCGCGCGAGAGATGGTCTACCTCGCGGAGCAGGGCCTGGCGCGCCTCGCCGCCGGCTCCGAGACCGGCCTCACGCTCGACCCCGCCTGGCAGGAAATGCTTAACCACGCCACGCATAGAGTCAACCAGGTATGTTAACAACAGGGGAAATAACCACGCCACGCATAGGGTCAACCAGGTATGTTAACAACAGGGGAAATGCTTTACCACGCTACGCATAGAGTCAACCAGGTGGGTTGGAAATCATCATCATCATCACCAGCCTATAATAGTCCACTGCTAGACATAGGCCTCCCCTAATGAGCGCCATAGATGGCATCATTATTTGGGGGTTATTGCCCATAATCCCCACGCTGGGCATGCGGGTTGGGGATCGCAGTTCGGTGTAGTTGTTCTGCAGAAGGCGCTGCTGCTCGCCCCCCGAAGTGTTTCCCTTAGTCGCCTCTTACGACACCCACGGGAAGAGTTGGGGTGGTGAAATTCTATGCCGGCACCACACGGAAGTCATGAAATAATGCTGGACAATCCACACAGTATCACCTAGCCCTAATCTAAGCGGAGTGTTATGGGTACGAGATGACTGATATATATTTTTAAACTTATGCGATCTAAACACATCATTATTAGTTCTATTTTAACCTTACAAGGTAAGGTATGATATATTTATTATTTAATACAGTATAAATAAATAAATAATGCCGGACAATCCACACACCATCATCTAGCCCCGAATAAGCAGAGCTTGTGTTATGGGTACTAGATGACTGATATACATAATAAGTATAAATAAATGTGGTAACCCGTTAAAAAAGTACTAAATATTCCCAAATTACAAATCATTCTGGTACCACGTTTGTATGGGAAATTCATCCATCGCCGGAGCTTTATGTAAGTATGGTTTTTAGTGACCATGAATCACTAAAAAACCTTAGTTAAGGTTCCGGCGACGGATCAATTAAGTTAAGTTTTTTAGTGAGTCATGGTCGCATTAACCGAGGCTTAACGAAAGCTCTGCCTTATTTAAGGCTACCTAACCGGCGACATAATGATGAATTAGGTTTTTTTAAATAAGTAAGGTTTTTAGTGAGTCATCCGCCTTAACCGAGCCTTAACGAAAGCTTTGCTTGCATTATCCTGATCGTTTTTCTTCCGTGCAGGCCGAAGCGGACCGTGCCTCAGCCACCGCCACACAGCGGACTAAATCCGCTGCTCACCGAGCCGCCACCGCGTTGGTCCAGCAGCTGCAAAGCGGGCTTAAACGACAAATCGCCAAATCTAGGTGAGATACTGTTGCAACAATATCGCGCTCATTAGGGAGGCCTATGTCCAGCAGTGGACTGATGTAGGCTGACGATAATGATGATTGTTGCGACAGCTAAATAACATGTCTTCTTGGAAGAGATAATCGGATAGTTATATTATAATTGCTATTTGTTTTAAATTTTCATTTATTCTACGTCACAGCAAACAGCTGATAATTATCTCATTATCATTCAAAGAACAACACCTTAATATTTCGAATTTCCAATACAAACGTAATACCAAAATTATTTATAATTTGAGCATATTTTCACCATGATCTGATATTATTAGTATTAATAGTATCATCATCATCATCATTACCAGCCTATAATAGTCCACTGCTGGACATAGGCCTCCCCTAATGAGCGCCATAGATGGCATTATCATTTGGGGATTATTATTATTATCATTATCAAATAATTGTCATGTAAATCATACGTTTGTATGGAAAATTCACCTGTAGCCGGAGCCTTAAGTAAGGTTTATTAGTGAGTCATGATCACATCGTAAAATGTAGAATATTATAACATCAAACTTTGTAACTCTGCATCGCTGTATACTTTACAAGCTTCATTCTAGGCTTGCGTTTAACTACCTACATGAGTTTGTTAAGGCGTTACCCCAGCCCAAATCGTCGCCATCTATTTTTTATCTTAAATATACTTTGAACAAAGGAAATTTACAGAATTATGAAGTTCCTCTTGGTGGCCACCAAAATGTATTTTAATATCTCTGCCTGATATAAAATAAAACTATTACAGAAGCATTTAAGCTTATGACATGTAGGGCCACAAAATGTCCAATGAAATTTCTGAAATTTCGTTGGGCATTTTGGATTTGAAGATTTTTATTCGAAGCCTGGCTTAGTGGCCCGCTGCCATTTAGATTTTTTCAAAATAACCTACATAGATCGATAAAGAATATTTATACAAACAAAAAAACATGATCATTATAGTCAAGTCAGCGTCACATAATCAGAGGTATCTGCAAAAAAGATGGAAGTTTAATTATTTTGGAAACTATTTCAGAAGATTATTATGGATAGAAAAATTTAACAAGTGATTTTACTAAGCTAATTACCGTTGTTTTTTTTTAACTCATAACTTTCTAACATGACACTAGGAATATGGCGACCATAGCTTTTTTGTTTATTTAATTGTCTCCAAGCGCTGCGTGAATCGTGCGCCGCCATCTTGAAAAAAAGTCAAAATGGCGGTCGTCGACTAAGTCAAAAGTTCAAACCCCTTAGATGAGGGCACAGATTTGGGTCGGGATAGCGCTTAATATTCATTTCTCACTTCCTGTTCATGTTAATAGTAGTTTTTCTGTAGATAGTTCCTTCATCATAAATTCTTCCTACACTATTAGAAGCTTTGTTAGTATAAGGCACTGCTTAACTAGTTAGCAAGTGGCACATTGTTTCGCAGGCGCGCCGTCCGAGGAATGTTTCCAGACTGCCCCTCACAATTTGGTACCACTTTTTACTTACCTTTCTTGCTTACACCGTCTATTAGCTAGCGCTTGCATGTTTTGCTTTGGTGTGGTAGTTATTCCATCATTTCATTTCAATCGTAAAGCTCCTTAATGTCACATACGTCTAAGGCAGCTCTCAATCTAACCAACAAGAAGTTGACAGCCAATCCTAAACAGATTTCAATGACGTTATTTCTTTAGGCTTACAAAATAAGCATGTTATATCTGCTGTCATATTTTATAATTATAAATTATTATAAAATGAGAAATAAGGTGTTATTGATTGCCTATTTCATGTTAATTGTTATGTGAATGCTTTATTTTAAAACTCTATGTGGCTCGTAGATATTGCAAAAAATATTATGATAATGTAAATTGAAATGATTCAAGATAAATGTATTTATTATTATTATTATATTAACATGAAACTTACAGCAAGTACTTAATGTAACCCAACGTGGGTTACATTATTGAAGTTTTCATACGGATAACTTTATTTAAAACTAGCGGTCCGCCCCGGCTTCACACGGGTAGGTATTAAACAAAAATTTCAGAAATTATACCTACTAACACGATGGGTTTCACAGTTTTCATACGGATCCCTTACTTTTTTTACAGCATTGGGGTTTTTGACATTGACTCGATACTCCATAAATGACACTGGCCGTAGAGAAAAAGCAAGCACCGTGCGCTATATTCTATTCAACCTCTTTTTCTATTATGACGCGCCATAATAGAAAAAGAGGTTGAATATACAGCGCACGGTTCAATTTATTGAATTTTTCATGCGGATCCCTAACTTTTTTGAAAATATTATAATAGCCTATGTTCATCACTGAAAGTTTAGGATTCTAATGGTGAAAGAATTTTTCAAATCGGTCAAAAACTTTCGGAGCCTATTCAATACAAACAATCAAATCTTTCCTCCTCATAATAGATATAGATTACTTTGCATGTTGCTAAATGAAGCGTAACGAACGTGCGTGTTGAGTTACGAACTTATTGATGCGACCTTGTGAATCATTTAATGTTTACAGTCTTAATAATTTCAAGGATAGGTAGTTAAGGTAGGTTCAAGGTTGTAAAATAATATGAAAATGTATTATTATTGTTAAGGGTGTTCGATTTTTAGATGAGCAATGGGTGTGGGGTGGTGGTGGTATCTACGTAAAGAGATGTTCATTGTTCACTTACCGCCCTGTCACGTTTAGTATAGTTCTATATTCATAGAAAGTGACTTACCTTTCTACGAATAAAGTTCAATACAAATGCTAAAGAAAAAAGCGGGTAAACAATTCGATCTTCATTTGTTTTCTTCACCATGTCATACAAGTCGCTCTAGCGTATTATCTCCCCTCCCTTCAGGCCATACTTCGAAGAGAAGGCTCGGATTAACGCAGCCCTGGAGACTCAAAAGGCTCGGATCCAAGCCTTGGAGGTCCAGGTCTCGGAAGCCAAGCAGCAGTACTCATCAGCTCTGCGCAACCTCGAGCGGATATCCGATGAGATCCACCGACATCGATCGAGGAGGACCTCCGCAAGAAATGGTAATAACATAACTGATTTATTAGCTTCTTATTGACGAGATTATACCCCTGTGGCGTTTCCGTAGAAGGTTGTGGGGTCGATTCCGGCGACCGGAGATTAAAAAGAGTTTCCACCAGGTACAAGCACCCTGGAAGGGCACTGCAAAACTGAGTCAAAATTTATTTATGTAAAACATAATTTTAAAATATTTACATTAATTTAAACAATAACATAAATTTGATGAGATAGAATTGAATTTAGAAGCCAGAATTGTCAGTTAGTTATTGTTTCATTGGATAATGTAATTTTAATTTGTCGCTAGCAACTTCGTCAACAGAATGTTAAATAGTCATAGATCTATATTGTTTTACAGAGTTTTTATGCATGTTTTGTTTATAAATTAAAAACCAGTCTACAGGTAGCTCAACTAATCCATATAAATATAAATTATTTATTTGTAATACATAATATTATTTTGTATAATTTCCAGAGCTAGACATAACCTCAGCGATAACCGACAATACGAGCGACGCGACGACGCCGGCGAGCGAGCAGTTGGAGGAGCTCTGCTCGAGCGACGCGAACGTTCGCGAGTGGCTGAGCCGCGTCGAGCCGCGCGTGCACCGGCTCGATGCGGACACCTGGACTGAGATCGACTTGGAGTACTCCAGTCCCGAAGAGGTAACGTATTCCAGCTTCGGGACTAATGTTTGAACGATGTAGTTATTTGTTTCGGGTCGTTTTCTATGGATAATAAAAAATCTTGATGTAATATTGTGTTTGGTAAGTATATCAGTCTTCTAATGCCCATAATACACGCTCTGCTTAGCTTGGGACTGGATGATGCTGTGTGGATTATCCAGCATTATTTATTTTATTCATTAAATAGTTTTAAGATGTGGCAATCAAATAAATGACTAAAGAAAATGTCACAAACAAAATAATAAGGCGCATTAAAAAAATTGTCTGCCTTAAAATGTCTAATAGACAAGAACAACTACTACCAAAATATGTACATAGTTATATTTAGCAACTAGTATGGAGGCTGTTTTTTGTGGCTGTAGTCATCATAAAGGGGGGGGGGGGGTTAAAGAAAAGAAGAAGAAGGTTAAGACAAGCCGAAGACAGGGCGCTATGGCGCTCATTAGGGGAGGCCTATGTCCAGCAGTGGACTAACTGAGGCTGATGATGATGATGGGTATATTCCCTAATGATAAAATAGTTTTAATATCTGGCAGATTTAATAAAGTTAAAGATACATCGGACAATGAACAGCTATCGTACTTTCAGGTGAGCTTCGAAAAGTGCTCGCTACGGCCGCTCTCCACGCCTGAGAAGGGGTCCCCCCCGAGCCCCATGGAGTCCAAAGTGTCAGCGGCGTCCCCCAGACGCATCATCCGGCCGACAGACCGCGGCGCCTGCCTACGCGCCGAGCTGGAGCAGGGGCGGCGGCAGAGCCTCGACGCGATACTGCATGACACGGGGGAGAAGGTCAAGGAGATGTTCCAAGGTCAGTCTACAAATGTTCCAAGGTCAGTCTACAAATGTTCCAAGGTCAGTCTACAAATGTTCCAAGGTCAGTCTACAAATGTTCCAAGGTCAGTCTACAAATGTTCCAAGGTCAGTCTACAAATGTTCCAAGGTCAGTCTACAAATGTTCCAAGGTCAGTCCCCCAGACGCATCATCCGGCCGATAGACCGCAGCGCCTGTTGTTTGAGATGTTCCAAGGTCAGTACTACGAAGGAATATATTTATCTTCACCCATTTAAAACAAGATTCGTCAAGTGTGAGTGTAACTCGCGCGCCGAGGATTTTAAACTTTTGTCGTAGGTATAGATACGTATATTGACGACCTCTGTGGCGCGATGGGCGAAGGTCACATACGTACATCTATAGGTATATATATACCCTATAGGTGTTCCTACATACCTACGCAAATAAAAACAAATAAAGACTACCTATTGATCTTTAATATAACTAACCCAAAATATTGATACAGACGGATTATAAGTCCCAAAAACTGCAGTCTGTTTACGTGCAGAGGGTATTGATATATTGTGCCGCTTAGCGAGCAAAGCTAGCCGCAGCTTTATACAGGGCTTACCATGGATCATATGGAGGGAAAGTACCTTATTCTTATTTTAAGTGGGGGAACAGAGATCTGCACTGACATCTCGCATGGGAGGGTTTTGTGCATTGTAGGTGACCCTACTATTATTATTATATATTTATATTTATGTATATAAAACTGCACACTACATCTACACATCATATTTATTTACGTATACAATAACACTTAAACATTCATAACTCACATTCATACATTCACGCAATCATAACACTAAACAATTTTATTATAATGCACAAGCCAAGCCGCGCGATACCAGTAGTACCAGAAATATGCTGATCCAAGGGATATAGTTATTTGTCTTCGACAAATCTCGGGATCGCTCGGCTCAGCCGCGCAAGCGCAGGGGTTCGGCAACCGTCGCTCGCGAGTCGTTACCCGATCACCACGCGGAGCTCACGTCGTTTGTCCCGGCCATTCCTTTGTCCGCTCCTCCGCGATCTATTTCGTAGCTTTGTTTCTTGTTTTCTTTGTTGTGAATCAGTCTAAAACTATTAACCTATCCGTGCCTGACTTTTTACATGTCTTCTACTCCTTCTGTGCTTGTACTTTCTATGCAAACTGTGATTATACGTCTTGTGAGTTACAAAGTGTTTTTGTCTGAAATCACCAACCCACGAGAGCATCTAAACTGGTGACCCCGCGCAGAACATCAAGCAGACAATGACTGATCCTGCAAGCAAATCTTCAACACTGAAGAATTCTAGTGGATCCGAGACGGACGATTCACAAGTCGGCGTAAACACGCGCCAACGACGCGAACGAGGAAAAATGGCTACCCCCGTAAAAACCGACACGTTGTTGCCGACGCCGCAGAACATTAATATTAAAATACCACCGTTTTGGCCCGAAAAACCGGCGATATGGTTCGCACAAGTGGAGGGCCAGTTTGCGATCATGCGAGTAACAGACGACACGGCAAAATTTTACCACATTTCGGCTAATCTCGATCGTCAGTACGCCGCCGAGGTTGAGGACATTCTTATCGGTCCTCCCGACTACCAACGTCTCAAGAACGAACTCATCAAGCGACTGTCGGCGACTCGAGAGAACCAGGTGAAGCAGCTACTTTCACTCGAGCAGCTTGGTACTCGTAAGCCGTCGCAATTCTTACGACATCTACAGCGACTCGCCGGACCTAACATACCTGAGGACTTCGTGAGGACTATCTGGTCCAGCCGACTACCTACTTCGATGCAGCCGATCGTCGCGTCGCAGTGTACGCTGCCCCTGGATTCACTCGCCGAGCTCGCTGACCGCATCCACGACATCGCGGCGCCGACTCACCACGTAGCAGCGACCACTGCCGCTGCCGCCCCGGTATCATCATCATCATCAGCGGCTTCGTCACCAATTGACGAGTTGACGAGACAGGTAGCCGAGCTGACACGGCAGGTAAGCGCATTAACTGCGCAGTCGCAGCATCGTTCTCGGTCGACTGAGCAACGAGGAAGAGGACAACGCAATCGCTCGTCGTCACGCCGCTCGCAGTCCAGCTACCGGAAGTGGCCTTTGTGCTGGTTCCATTCCAAGCACGGGGCCGAGGCGCGCAGGTGCATTAAGCCCTGCGATTACAAGGCGGGAAACGCGACGGGCAGTCAGTGATGGCGACCAAGGACTGCCGCAGCGTCAGCACGGGTCGCCTCTTCATTACGGACCGCGGCAATAACATACAGTTTTTAATAGACACTGGAAGTGACATTTGTGTGTATCCGATTTCCGCGATTCGTGAACGTCGCTGTAAAACTTGTTACCAGCTCAGTGCTGCCAATGGCTCAGCTATCGACACGTATGGCTATATTCAACTAAATTTGAATTTAGGCCTCCGCCGCAATTTTCCGTGGCGCTTTGTTGTCGCTGACGTAACGAAAGCAATCATAGGTGTAGATTTTTTATCTCACTATAGCCTGATTGTTGATGTCGGTCAACAAAAACTGATCGATAGCCTTACCAATGTTAGCACTGTAGCTTCTTTAGATTTAAGTAATTCACTTGTATCTAGCGTAAAGGTAGCGACTGGCGGTGACGGTAAGTACTATAGAATTTTAGCTGAATACCCGGAGATAAACACGTCCTTCTGGTACTCCTGGTATCGTAAAGCACAAAATTACACACCACATTCGTACTACACCTGGTCCACCTGTGTCATGTTCTCCGAGACGACTCGCCCCCGACAAATTGAAGATAGCGAAGCGAGAGTTTGACGCCATGTTAGCGAACGGAACTGCACGTCCGTCCGACAGTCCGTGGGCATCACCCTTGCACCTTGTTAGTAAAAAAGATAACGGGTGGCGTCCCTGTGGCGATTATAGGTTACTAAACGCGCGAACCATTCCCGACCAGTACCCAATTCGTCACATACACGATTTTTCGCACAGCCTGTCTGGTTGTAAAGTTTTTTCAGTCATAGACCTCGTTAAAGCCTACAACCAGCTGCCGGTGGAGGAAGGAGACATTCCGAAGACCGCGATATCGACGCCCTTTGGTTTATATGAATTTCCTTATATGGGTTTTGGTTTGCGCAACGCTGCCCAGACCTTCCAGAGGTTCGCGGACGAGCTAACCCGAGGACTCGACTTCTGTTACCCGTACCTTGACGATTTTTTTGTGTACAGCAAATCACCACACGAACACGAAGAACATTTGCGCCAGCTCTTCGAACGCATGCGTAAGTACGGCGTGCTGGTCAACTCGGCGAAATGCGTCTTCGGCGTCTCGGAGGTAACGTTCCTCGGGTACCACATCTCTGAAAAAGGCACCAAACCACTGGAAAGCAAGGTAGAAGCTATTTCGCAGTTTCCACACCCGAAAACCGTCAGAGAGCTCCGACGATTTTTGGGAATGGTGAATTTTTACCGCAGATTTTTACCGAACGCCGCGCAGATCCAAGCGCCGCTCAATGCCTTGCTGACCGGGTCGGTTAAAGCTTCCCATCCAGTAGCCATAGAAGGGGATTCACTGCGAGCATTTGAGGCGTGCAAGAAGAGCCTATGCAATGCAGCTCTATTAGCTCATCCCGACTCGCAAGCTAAGTTAGGACTTGTCACTGATGCTTCCGACACAGCTTTAGGTGGAGTTCTACAGCAGCTGAAAGATGGACACTGGCAGCCGCTAGCATTTTTCTCTCGTAAGTTGAGCCCATCGCAAACCAAATACTCTCCGTACGACCGCGAGCTCCTTGCCATCTACGAGAGCATAAAATACTTTCGGCACATGCTTGAGGCTACTCACTTCACCGTCTATACTGACCATAGGCCTATCTGTTACGCTTTCCATCAACGGAAAAGTAACTGTTCGCCGCGTCAGTATAGACACCTTGACTTTATATCGCAGTTCACTACCGACATCGTACACATCGCCGGCAAAGACAACCTGGTTGCCGATACTCTGTCGCGTGTCGATGAACTACAGATGCCGGTCGACCTTGAATTGATGGCTGAACTCCAAGCCACTGATCCAGATCTCGCAGAGCACCTTAAAGGCGATCCATCTCTCCGCCTAATTAGGACGACCATTCCTGGGAGTCGTGCTGTTTTGTACTGCGACGTCAGTACAACGACGCCCAGACCTTTCGTCCCGCAGCAACTGCGTCAGCAGGTTTTCGACTGTCTTCACTCACTCAGTCACCCTGGCGCCAAAGCTTTAGCCAAGCTGGTTGCTCAACGTTTCGTCTGGCCGATGATGCGGAAAAACTGCTGCGCATGGGCTAAGGCGTGTCTGACTTGCCAGCGCTCGAAGGTAACCAGACACGTTGCCTCACCTTTAGGTAAGCACGATTTACCTTCAGCGCGCTTCAGACATGTTCATTTAGACCTGATCGGCCCTCTTCCGCCTGCTGGTGATTATCGGTACTGCCTCACTGCCGTCGATCGCTTCACACGATGGCCGGAAGTTGTACCCATTACCGACATCACAGCCGAAACAGTGGCTAAAGCATTCGTTTCCTGCTGGGTGGCCCGATACGGTTGTCCTACGGAGATCGTTACCGATCGAGGTAGACAATTCCAGTCGGCACTGTTTCAACAGCTTTCCAAGTCCATCGGTTTCGATCACCGTAGGACGACAGCTTACCACCCGCAGTGCAACGGCTTGGTGGAGCGATTTCACCGTCAGTTGAAGGCAGCGATTACCTGTCACGCTGACGGCAACTGGATCGAGTCTCTCCCGCTCGTGCTCCTCGGCATCAGGAGCGCCTTCAAAGAAGACCTCCAGACGACTTCGGCTGAGCTGATGTACGGTGAGCCGCTCCGTCTTCCTGGCGAATTTTTCGGCCACGACGTAGCTCACTACACCACCGACATCACCGACTTCTCAGCCCGCATGAAGTCTTTTGCCGAGAAGGTACGACCAGTTCCGCCCCAACACCATGCGAAGACTCGTAAACCTTTCGTATTTAAGGAGCTTGCCACCTGTAGTCACGTATTCCTCCGGGAAGAAGTGCTACGTGGCTCACTACAGCCCGCGTACACTGGTCCATACGAAGTGATCAAAAGAGGTGCTAAAATCTTCACTATACGCGTAGCGAGCAAAGACGTGACCGTAAGCATAGACCGCCTTAAGCCAGCCTATATACTGTCCGCCGATACAACCGCGCCGCGAAGGGATACCTCGCCCTCTACGCCAGACCTGGCACAGCCGCCGCCCACCAGTTAGGACGACACGATCAGGCCGACGTGTCCATTTTCCTGATTTCTATCGACCTTAGTCGGTCTCTGGGAAGGGAGTGATGTAGGTGACCCTACTATTATTATTATATATTTATATTTATGTATATAAAACTGCACACTACATCTACACATCATATTTATTTACGTATACAATAACACTTAAACATTCATAACTCACATTCATACATTCACGCAATCATAACACTAAACAATTTTATTATAATGCACAAGCCAAGCCGCGCGATACCAGTAGTACCAGAAATATGCTGATCCAAGGGATATAGTTATTTGTCTTCGACAAATCTCGGGATCGCTCGGCTCAGCCGCGCAAGCGCAGGGGTTCGGCAACCGTCGCTCGCGAGTCGTTACCCGATCACCACGCGGAGCTCACGTCGTTTGTCCCGGCCATTCCTTTGTCCGCTCCTCCGCGATCTATTTCGTAGCTTTGTTTCTTGTTTTCTTTGTTGTGAATCAGTCTAAAACTATTAACCTATCCGTGCCTGACTTTTTACATGTCTTCTACTCCTTCTGTGCTTGTACTTTCTATGCAAACTGTGATTATACGTCTTGTGAGTTACAAAGTGTTTTTGTCTGAAATCACCAACCCACGAGAGCATCTAAATGCATTATCCCCCTGTTTTACAGGCAAACCTAACATAACCAGCCCAGCTCCTTAAAGTACCGGAGCAGGACCTTTGGTGATTGACAGCTTCGAATCAGCTTTTCTGTGGGTGTGGACCTATCCACACCCATTGAGGCATCAACCCTAGTTGATGCCTCAATGATACTCATCAAACCCGTTTTCCATCTGGCCTCTTCTGTACCTTAAATATTGTATATAATAGATAGAACCAAAACTATGTATATAAAATATGAGTTCCTATCAATGAGCGCCATAGATGGCATCATCATTATCATTAGTGGACTATTATAGGCTGGTGATGTTGTTGTTTGTTGTTGTATAATATGTTGTTCCCCAGGTCTATCTCTGTTCGGCGAGCGGCGCGGGTCGAGCTCCGCCCCCCGCAGTCCGCGGCGTGCGTCCTCCCCCCGCGCGCGCCGCTCCCCCGCGCACACCGGTAGCTCCGCCTCCTCGGACAGATACTCTGACACGGACAGTCTGGCGAGGTAACTCTACTGACTATGTGTTACAATTGAATATTTTATTTGCAACTAAAAGTATATGAGTATTATTTTTTTACCTTTTATTATCAAGACTAGTGATCCGCGCCCCGTCACGCAAAAAGGGGGCCCTTTTTGCGTGACGGGGATCCTATAAAACCTGCGGCCTAGTTGCGGAAACCAGTCCAAAAACATGTGGTGGTCCGCGCCAGCTCAATAATATAAAATTTAATAAATAACCTATATAATAATATCATTAATATAATATAATAATAAAATTTCATATAATAATATATTATAATATCATATGAAGTTTTCATACGGAACCCTAATTTTTTTGAAAGTATGCCTATGTTCATCAGGGATAATGCAAGATTTTAATGGTGAAAGAATTTTTGAAATCGGTCCAGTAGTTTCGGAGCCTATTCAATTCAATCAAACAAACAATCAAATCTTTCCTCTTTATAATATTAGTAAGATAAGATACAGATGTCAGTTATCTAGTATCCATAACACAATACACAGCTAAGCTCTGCTTAGCTTGGGGCTAGATGATTATCCATGATTATTTATTTATTTATTTATGAAACTTTCATGAACATGCGCAGTAAAGTGGCAAATCTGACTCATATCGTCATAACAAAGTCAGTCAGCCAGTCCTTTTAATCATATACATATGGGGCTATATCATTGAAGTTTTCATATGGAACCTTAATTTTTTGAAAGTATTCTATAGATTATGTTCATCAGATAATGTAAAATTTTAATGGTGAAATAACTTTTCAAATCGATCCAATAGTTTCATAGCAATTCAAACAAACAATCAAATCTACCCTCTTTATAATATAAATTTATATTTTCAGCATGGAAATGTTAACAGACGATCAAATAGCCTCTCTAATGTTGGACGCGCAGCTAGAAGCGGTTTGCGAGCGGCTAGCGGGCGTAGCGCGGCAGCCGACCTCGCCTACACGACGATATTGAACCTAGCACACCTGAGATTAAGGTCGGTTATTGAGTGATACAGATAGATAACCGTACACAGATTGGCGTATAGTACGGTTTGATCCGCGTTGTAAGGCAACGACGATATTGAACCTTGTACACCTGAGATTAGGGTCGGTTATTGTGTGATACAGATGGATAACCCTACAAAGATTCGCGGTTTAATTAGGGAAGCCGTGTTTTAGGACAGTTTGTTGTCCTACACAGCAATATTGAACCTTTACGAGTAAAGCTTAAGGTCGGTTTTTTTCTGGTACAGATGTTGAACCTTAAGGCTATGGAATAAGGATATTACCAGTGGTACAGAGAAAATGCTATGTAGCCTAATTCTTCTAGCTATTTTGAACCTTGGAGGTTATGGAATAAGGTTCCTATCAGATAAACCAGGTGTTGGACAGACGATATTAGATCGTAAATCTTAAAAAAAAAACTTTTAACTTTTGTTTCTTAGAAGAGAGATCAAACCAGGCTTAATATTTAGAGATAATATTGTTCGAAAACCACAGAAACACTAAAATATTAACCACGCCTCGCGTAAGTAAAAAAATGGAAGTTTTTAGAAGTCGTATTCCTGTACCCACACAAGCTCTGCTTAGCTTGGGACTAGATGATGCTGAGTGGATTATCCAGCATAATTTATTGATGGAAAAACTAAAATTCTCTTCATTAAATCGTGATTAAATCGAGAATTTCAAAAACTAATGTATGAAGTAAAACAGATTGTTGCTTTTAATATAACTTCAAATCAAAGATCTCTTAAATCGTGCAGTAGACATTGCAAAGGCAACTTATAAACTAGGTAAAAACTAGGTATCACAAATTTACTTTTAAATAATTTAATATATTTGTTATTTAAATTATAAATAATATTTATTTTAAGTGATATTTGACAGCACTAGTCTAGAAATTTCTTGCCTAAATCGTGTGCCGCTCAAAGTACACTACAGTTACAATTAATTTTAACTTAATTAATTAAGGGTTCTTTTAGAATTCATATGTCTCATATTTCTTAAACTTCTAAAATGTCTCACAAAACAAACATAATTAAGAAATATAATATGAAGAATCTCAATTATATAATGAAAACTCGCAATTGTACCCTGTTTCGATTAACTACAAATATTTAAAAACGAGTATTTCGATTACTGAAATCACTTCAATATCAAAAATATAGAATGTAAAAGGTGAAATATGACCTATATTTTTAAATGACTTCTAAAATGTCCCACAAAACAATCAAATATTAGGACCATTATTGATATTCCTACCGTTTTGAATAACTGCCAATTCTAATAAACATTATTTATTGCGATAACTAAAATATCAACGGTGAAATATGACCCATATTTTTAAATGTCTTAGAAGACATTGAAATGCCTCACATAACAAACAAGTTTTAATAAACTACACATTATACTAAAACCCATTTATTTCGATAGCTAAAATCAGCTCAACATAAAAATATAGAAGAAAATAGGAGAAATATGAGTCATGTTATTATAATATGTTTCTAAATTTTAGGAAAACTCATTAATAATAAGCAAGGGATATTAATAATAATAAAATAATAAGCAAGCGATATTAATAATAATAAAATCATGCAGCCTGTGTGAATGTGGTGAATTCTGTGATCCAGTAGTTTTGGTAGACATATCAGATATATTATATTGCCTTTTTTCTCAATTATACAAGTTTGAACCTTCATTTATATAAAAGAAATATTTAACGCGTTCACTGCCCAGCCCTATCAGTACGACCCGCGAAAAGAATTACCATATTATTATTCATTATACTATGAGCCTTCAAGTGGGTTTGTGAATCTTGGCAGTGTAGGTGTCTTCTTATATTCGGAACACTAGTTCTGTTTACTGTAGGGCGAGATGATGCGGTGTCAATATTATATATATTGTATTCATTGAATCTACCATGCCTTATCTATCAAATTACTTTAAACATAATTTTTCTACTGTTGAGTCAAATTATCATCAACAAGGGGTAAATTAACTTCCTAATTAACGATTAGATTCCTAATTAGATGATAACTTATCTACTTTGGTGTTTATGTGCAACACTCAAGTCATCAGTGACGCCTAAATGATTTATCTAAGCATGGAAAACTTGTATTTTTGAGAAAATTCGCCTAATAACTACTTTAAACTACTACAATATAAATAACACAAAAGTATTATATTTAATAAATAGACACATAGTATAATGCCATAAACTTGCCGAAAACAAAATGGCGACTATATTTTTAAAGATTTAAAGGCGCCATCAATTTATATTTAGGTCAAAATGAATATTAAGAGCAATTGCTGGCAATTTCGAACTCATTAATCAGTATTATAATATTATTTGTATTCGAAAATTTACTTATTTATGTAGATATAATTTGAGCATTTAATTTATACTTGCCAAGTTAATATAGTCTGCTTTATCTAATAAAGACTTATTAAATAAAACAGAGAAATATTAACTCGAATCTCTCAATTAATTTATTTTTAAATACTCATTTTAACTATGCGTTTTATTATTATATTTTTAATAAATGTTTAAAAAAAACAAACAGTTTAGTCTTCCAGAGCTATTTATATGTTAATAAAGTTGTTTAAAAATAATTTTGATCACAAAAACTCGCAAATACATCGCTTTGTAAATAACATTAAGTAAGAAAAACCAAGTGTTGTTCGTTCAATTAATAATGTTAAAGTTGAATTAATTATAATTTAATTAATGCTGTTAAAATAAGTAGATATAAGTAATTTAATTAATGTACAGTCAGCTTTTTCAATGCAATGCTAATCGTAAAATCAACCATTGGGGAGGATCAAGATGAACTACTTTTCTTCTATAACTAAGTCTAATTCAATGATTTTTTTCCTATAAAGAAAGATAAGTAGGTACAGTGCGCATCAGAATTAAGTACCCCCCTTGTCTACTAAATATTTACGACTTCTAATTCCCTTGTAACTTATCACAAATTTTCACATGCAATAATTTGTTACGCCGCCGCTCAGGATCGAAAATAATACTCAAAGTCTGAAATTCCCAACAATAACAACTATTGTGTCCCACATACATTGAGATAGGGGGGGCACTTATATGTGACGCGCACTGTACATTTCGAGTTCTGATCTTCTTAGCTCTGTAGTCGGTCACAGATTAAAGCCATGATACTAACACAGCACAAGCCACTAACAGATTAAGATATGACGACCACTGTGGCGCGGTGGGCGAAGGTCCGCCTGCGACGCAGGAGGTTTCGATTCTCGCCTCGGGATAAATATTTGTACGATCTGCAGATATTTGTTCAGGGGTTCTGGTTGTTTTCTATGTATAATAAAAAAAATATCTATCTACTTAATAATATTGTATTATTTATATCAGTCACCTAGTACCCACAACACAAGCTCTGCTTAGCTTGGGGCTAGATGATGCTGTGCGGGTTGTCCAGCGTTATTTATTTATTTATATGTAAGTCGATGTATGTCGAGGTACGCGGCGCTTGTGTTAGTATCTAGCAAAGAAAGGTAAGGGTCGCGTTACTGAAAGTTGTTGTGTTGTTTTACGTTATTATATTTAGTCATAGAACAAAAGTTGTAAGTCTTGATTTACCCAAATCGCCTTCAAGATGTGATTGACCTATAGCCCTGTATAATTTGTGTACGTATTTATATATGTATTACATGTATAGGCCGAATACAATGTATTTGGCCAAACATCTTCATAACGGCACAAACTATCGCTTGTATATTATTGTAGCATCTAATGTACAGCCAACTTCACCAATATGTATTCTTTTGTTTAGTAGCTTGTCTCTGAATGTCAATCGCCAAGATGTCAAAATAAATATCGGGAATGGCCAATATAATGGCCGTCGTTTTAGACATATGCCATTATTCGACCCGGTTCTATCAGTCAAGAAGCATTATTATTTATTTATTTATTTACTCACTTTAATACTAAGTGTCAGTCAATTCTACCTTACTTTTACATACTATTTTGTCATGGTCTAGAAAGTATTTTCATGTGTAAGAATCTCTATGAAGAATCTGTTTTTACTTAAGGCTTCGGCGACACGGATGATTTTTCCAAATATATACAAACGTAATATCAAAATGATTTGTAATTTGACCATGATCTGCTAAAATTGTATTTATCTAGGTTCCTACCACAAACTTTATTCAAAATACTTTACTGAAATGATGATTTTTCCAAATATATACAAACGTAATATCAAAATGATTTGTAATTTGACCATGATCTGCTAAAATTGTATTTATCTAGGTTCCTACCACAAACTTTATTCAAAATACTTTACTGAAATGAAATGAAATCGAATCGGATTTGTTGAAGGTAAAACACGTTTTCTTGTTATTTGTACGACTGGTAAGTATTTTCTAAAAAACTTGTGACAGAAACCTAGATAAATACTTCTACAAATAACAACAGATCATGGTGAAAATATGCTCAAATTACAAATCATTTTGGTATGACGTTTGTAGGGAAATTCATCCGTCGCCGGACATTAATTAATTAATTATTGAATTAATTAATTATTTCATCATCTTTTTAGTCGCAAATCGCAATGATAGTATAAAACGATAAATTATATATCAATTCAAGTATGTTTAAAATTCTCACGGCGACTGTACCTCACTTGTAGATACGCACAAACCATGTTTGTCATTTGAGGGTAGACGTCTCCTAGGATATAAGTACATGATAGCTTTAATAAAGATGTTAGGTTTGCATTTGTGATATTATTCCGTACAAATGAGTTCTGGTTTTGCGGTCACCGTATTATAACGACCGTTATGTCGGTGGTGAAATTATTGCGGCGGGGGACTGATGTTTTCGCAATCACGTCGAAAATTTTGAAAAATCCTTCTATAATGATTTTATACAAATAAACTGTTCTGCGATCCATAAGATTCCTTTACTTTAAGTGTGTTTGTTTGTAATGTTTTTTTTCATTGCGTGGCATTTTCATTCAGTGCATATAATAAAGTATTTTCTATCTTTCTTAAGATTTAGAAAACTCTTATACTATCTGTTGCAGTACACACCCAAAATATTATATTTTTATTAAGAAGCTACTTTTTCACATTAATCGGCACTATTTAATTAAATACATAGAGTGGTCTTTCTTTATCAATGCAAATAACAGTCGTTACATTACGGTGTCGCAATTTATCAAACCAGAACTTTGCTAGGTATACACGTTTATAAACAAACCGGCGAAATCAGCCGGATTGTTATAAACGCATAAATAGTGTAGGTACCTACGCCTATAGCTAAAGCATAATGTTGATTGTATATGTACATATGGATTAGAATTATGTTAATAAATTATTTATAAGTAGACCTGTCGTTTTATTTATATTAATCGAATACCTTACCCTTACCTTTTACTTGAACTATCTTGTCCCTGTCAATATTGACGACCTCTGTGGGACGGTGGACGAAGGTATAACTGCGGCGCAAGAGGTTTCCTTACATAACACAAGTTCTGCTTAGCTTGGGGCTAGATGATATGTGAATTATCCAGAATTATATTTAATATATACTAACAAGGTACCTATACCCCAGCTTGACCTTAACTATGAAAGCAATAAACTTAATATTACTAGAGCCTAGAGTTTGTACCTCTTCACGAGGGTGTCGTAAGAGGCGACTAAGAGAAACACCAGGGGGCGGGCAGCAGCGCCCTCAGCAGAACAACTACACCGAACTGCGATCTCCAACCCGCGTGCCTAGCGTGGGGTTTATGGGCAATAGCCCCGAAATGATCTATATGGCGCTCATTAGGGGAGGCCTAGAGGCCCAGCAGTGGCAGAAGGCTGATGATGATTAACCTATTGTCGTAAGATATTTTGAAATAAAAATGTGTTTTTGTTATCTTTTGTAAATCTTCTGAACTGATCCTAATCTCGACTAACAAGATGAACTTTGGGAAAGAGTTTTCATAAAAAAGTAAAAGAAATTCATTTTATATTGATAATTATATTTTCAGTACGAATTAAATCACAAAATAAAATAGAAACAGGGGGACGGTAAAACATCTACAACAATAAAATAAATTAATTAAAAAACATCTCAATAACATTACAAATTACAAAAATACTTTCGTTTTTTGGTTACATTTTGGCAATTTCATGTTTAATTTTATACAGCCTGATTTATTAGTTATTTACAAAATAATGTACAATACTTACACATTGGTTCAATAAGGGCTAGTCGCCCCACAAAATAATTATAATGCCACACACCGCAGTTCATTGAGATGTTTCATGATTAATAAAACATATCAATGAACATGAAATATCATAATGTCAAAAGCCCTTCTGAATTGATAAGTGTTTTTTGTTCCCACTTAAAAAAAAACTACTGTATTGAAGACAAAATGAAGGATATTTTTAGAGGTCAATTTTAAGTAACATTGATTAAACAACGACCTAGTAGTAGAATACACGTTGCACTAATAATAAAATAATAATAAAAAATTATATAATAATAATATCTGTGGCGCTCATTAGGGGAGGCCTATGTTCAGCAGTGGACTAATATAGGCTGGTGATGATGATGATGAATATAATAATATAATATAATAATAAAACAATAGTCAAAACACCGAATTATTTAATAACTGTTTCGGCATGTGGCGCCATCTATAATGTTTTTAACCTAACTTATTTCGTCCCAATAATAAAATATAAATAATATTAAAACTTTATTCTACAACAGGAATGTTAAAATACTGACTTTATACTAAACTATTTGAGCATAAAATATAACAAAAATGAGCACAGCACAACAAAACATTCAAAATTAAGTTCTAAACACATCGATGTAGGAGTTACTTTGGGTTAACACGTCAATTGGTCTAATATTTTTAAATCCTTTTTACAGAAACTGTCCTTTCCTTTCATAAGTATGACAATATGATAATAATAACGTTGAGGGCAATAAAATCCAGCAAATCAATTATTATTTTAAAAAATTACGATATCATGCCTTACTGTCCCACTAGTGGGAGAAAAGATGTAGGGTAATACAAATTAACCCAGTTTTCAACCAAAGAAATGCAAAACTAACATTGGTAATAATAAAACATGGCGGCCGCTATGGCGTTGTGGGGGAACTGCGCGAAGCAAGACGGTTCGATTACTCGCGAAAAATTTGTACGATCCACAAATATTTTGGTTTAGGTGTCCTGGGCGTTTTTTATGTATAAAATACCTATATGTAATATTTGTGTTAAGTATAACTGTCAGAGTATCCATAACACAAGCTCTGCTTAGCTTAGAGCTAGATGCTAAGTGGATCGTCAAGTATTAGTTATTTTCAATCCTTGTGTATTACATATATTATTATTACTAACATCAGATTGTATTAGCATATAATTAAATTATTTTTTTTTTCTCATAATAAGTGATTTTAAATCTATGTGTGCGCTTATTCTTGTAGCTATGTGTGACTAAATCACTTATATGGCGGCCATCTTGTGTTTTACTTCGAAAAACTCTGGTAAGAAAGCAGCATAATGATCAATCTTATTGTTTCAAATTCTGAAGTATGATGTATCAGTAAGATAGTAAGACATGATATTGTAATTAATAATAATATCACATTAGACATTTTTTTTTGGTTTTCATTGACTTGCGTTTGCTAAAACCAATCATAAATAAGAATAATAATGACGTTTCATTCAAATTTACTTAGATAATACTCAATTACAAACCCTGTATTTTATCGCATGGAAATCTTAATATAGAGTCGAATAAATACTTAGAAATACAAACTGCTTATAATTAGTAATTAGAATCAACCAATAAAGAATTGATCGATCCGCGCCATATTAAAGATAAAGATCATTTATTTGCATAAACATGTGTAGTTATAGGATTTTACAGATACACACAGGTATCAACATGTTTTACCGATTACGGTGTACAAATTGTGAGAGATGGCATGCAACAGAGACAGTAACTAAAATATTAATTGAGTTAATGTAATGTCAAAAAGTGAATTAATTTAGGCATGTAAATAATGTAATTAATTATAATAATAGTTTAAATACAATTTCATTAAAATGTTAAAATTTATCATTTTGAAAATCGTCGATCTTGTTTACAATTCATTTCGCTATTAACAATTTCTTAAATTTATTTTTGAACATACAATCATTATTATTATTATTATTTTTTTTTTTCAATATGGCGCGGACGACCAATCAGAGCCGACTGGCGCTATCTTTCAAGTGATTTTCTACTAACGGAATATTAATAATCTACCATTTACTCATGGAGGAAACTGAATCTTTTAAACAGTATTTTTAAAAAGTCTCTTTTCTCGCTCTAGTAAAGTAAAGTAAAGCGTTAGAAAGAGAGAAATACTCGAAACTCCTACATGGGTCACTCTTGGATGGGATTTTGTCATTTAATTGAGCGATTCTGTGCTTCATCAAAAATTGACTTTAACCCAACATTTTTATCTTACTTCGCATATAAAATCTAAGATTCTACTATAACAAGTCCAATATAATTTAAATAAATACATTCCATTAGCATCTTACAACAATACAAAAATTGGCACTAATTTAATATTCACTTAATCTAGGTGCTTTTAGGAAGAATTGCGACATGCATTTATTTCCGCTAAACAAAAATAACTATAAAAATAAAATGATAAGTTCGCAATTCCTCCTACGCACCATATTTTCTAACATTAATTATTATGGAAAACAATTTGGTACTTACACGTTTTAATTCATAGCCATTTTCTTATCTTTAATGGTCGTAATACATATTTATGTCAACATTAAAATAGTCAAGTCGAGAGTCAAATTTTAGTCACAAATTCAAAGTTTTACCCGTCCAATATATTTATATCTTAAAACTGCTTGAATGGTTTATTTTACATATCTGTGATGAGTGTAATATATTGTAATTCATTTATAGTATTCACATTATTTATTGATACTTACTGCTTCACTGACAAAGATTTTGAGCGCCATAATGAGGGTAGTCAAAACATTTTCTCTAGGGTCATCAACTCAGTCGCAATTTTCGACTACGAAAGAGGTTTTATACTGTTTTGACAAATAAACTTATGGTAAGTGCGCTTCAGGCAATCCTGCGCCTAAAATGTCAACGAAAGTCGAAACGTCAGTAATATCAGCTGTATTCGCCATGTTTTTTTCTATGGAGGGTAGTTTGATCTCCTCAATGTGAGAGCGTGGTGGGGTGGGGTGGGTGAATTGCCGGCTGCTCGCGACACTGGAAGAGAAAAACTTAATTATATCATTTATATAGATAAAAAATCGGTTAAACAAATCGTATTCATGAAACTATTGTAAGCTACGATTCATCACGGAATTAGCGTGGAAAACCGCAGATATACATATAGCCTACTAGCGCTCCGCCCCGGCTTCGCACTAGTATTTAACAAAAATTAAACTATAGTGCGTGCGGATCCCTAACTTTTTTGAAAATATTCTATAGTCATGTTCATCAGGGAAAATTTAAGATTCTAATGGTGAAATAATTTTTCAAATCGGTCCAGTAGTTTCGGAGCCTATTCAATTCAAACAAACAATATTTCCTCTTTATAATATTAGTATAGTAGATAACTTATAGCCGTCAGTGACACAGTGGGCGAAGGTCCGCCTGCGACGCAGAAGTTTCCCGGTTCGATTCCTGCTCCAGAACCAGGGAGGGAGAAATGCTGCTATTATATGAATCTTTATTGGGTTTGTATTGTATTTTACTGTTTAACTAAAGGTCCACTTCACTAATACAATACAATACAAAATGCTTTATTGCACACCAGAAAACCAACAAAACAAAAGACATGATATCATAACACACAAGTACAATGGGCGGACTTATCGCTCGGAAGCTATATACCTGTCCGCAAGTCAGCATGCGAGGGGAGTACTTCTCTATCTGGAAGGTAGCGGATTGAACTGAGAAGTCCGCTCGGGCGATCCGCTGACACTCTGACAGTATACTGTCTGCATCGCCTAGTTCATCTGAAATTAATTGAGCCTCCTGTAGTTTGTTTGCAACAGTATGCAGTTACCTCACTTCTAGTGGACAAAAATTTAAGTGAAGAGAAATAATAATTTTTTTTTTTTATAATAATTAACTGTATGAAATTTGACTTGTCTAAGTGCTTATTTTGTTAGCCTAAAGAAATTATTGAACCTGAATCTGAATTTCAATTGTTTAAATTTTAAATTCTAGTTTTAAATAGGGTATTTTAATGTTATTTTATTTGTATTAACTAAAAAAGGCTTTACCTTTAACTTTTCGGTTTAACGAATTATTTACTTATTTATATACTTACCGATAGCTATATGCGCAGAGAGCACGGAGTGATGCGTGGACAGCGCCCACACGTGCAGGGAATGCACGTGACGCACGCCGCTCACCGTGCACAGAGCGGATACGCACTCGCGGTATCTGTGGGCCGAGACCTTTACTTAAACATGGGCAAGTTTTGGTAAAGTGTAGGCACTTGCGGTCCGCTATACTTTTTAGGTTTATGCAAAATGGATACACATCATCATAAGCCTATAATAGTCCACTGCTGGACCTCTAGGCCTCCCATAATGAGCGCCATAGATGGCATTACTGATAATTTATATTTTATATTTGTCTGTCTCCCTTAGTCGCCTCTTACGACACCCACGGGAAGAGTTGGTTAGTCGCCTCTTACGACACCCACGGGAAGAGTTGGGGTGGTGAAATTAAATGACAGCACCACACGGCAATAACACAATTTAAACTGATTTATTGCAGTGTGCAGTGGGCATCCAGCAGTGGACTTTTATAGGCTGATGATTACGAAGTTATTTATACCTGAAATTCTTGGGAACAGCTTGCATGAGCATAGCGAGCGCGTCCTGAACCACCCGCATTGAAGTCAGCAGCACGAGGATACTGAATCCGAAGGTGCACAGAGGATCCACTATCTTCAGGTGGGGCTGCGGGGAAAGATAGATAGATAATAATTTTATTTGGTTCACAAACATACAGCGTACAAACTTAGAAAATAAAGTAAACTAATAGAATAAATAATGTAGGTGTCGTATGTAACAATATTACAATAGGTCACATGTTCTAATCTTTCTAAAGTAATAATACCTATACCTAATAATAAAACAAAAACAAAAAAAAAAATAGAAAAGGTAAAGGAATGAATATATTTAAATTTCGATCTGAACACATAATTATTAGTACTATTTTAACGGGTATTTATAGAGTTTTTTTTATTTTCCCGACGTTTCTACAGTTTTACACATTGCCGTGGTCACGGGATGACTCAAGAGGTATGTAAGTAAGTAACCATTTATTTAACACATAAAACACACATACAATTTTATCAGCTCAACCATAAAAGTACAAAATTAAAACAAAACATAATAAACAAAAATAATCACTAAGAAATGCGTGTGTAGCAATGCCAAAAAGATAATAGCTCAGTGATAATATTGCTCTATGAGTAAACACTGAATTTCAGCGATCACCTTCCAAAGTGACGAGCCAAGGCGAGCGGCGACACACGTCTGTTATACTCACGTGCTAGTTTCAAAATGGCTAAAGGAACTGGGACTTAGTTAAAAAACTGTTTTATTAATAACTAGAGGTCCGCTCCAGCTTCGCATGGTATTCAACAAAAGTTTAATTTTTCGTGCGGATCCCTAACTTTTTAAAAATATTCTATAGTCATGTTCATCAGGGAAAATTTAGGATTCTAATGGCGAAATTTTACAAATCGGTCCATTGGTTTCGGAGCCTATTCAATTCAAACAACGATCAAATCTTTCCTCTTTATAATATTAGTATAGATAAATCCGCACATATCGTGTGGCGAGCTATTGGTGAGTATCGACACCGGGTACCGAGTGCTCCGGGGGAAGTTCCAGGTTCTCGTCTCCGCTTGCGGAGTGGCATTCCAAAAGGACAGCGGCTCTATTGTCTAACTCAACTGGTAATCGTAATCGGCTTCAGTTTGGCATTTCAAACCTAGCCTGGACTTCGTTTGTCACTTTCTTTGTGTAAATAGCTGAAGCCGAAGACCAGTTGAATACCTTAGACAATACCGACAACATTCTGACTGGGTCTACAACTGGTTATCGGTTTGAAGTTCACTGGATTTCAAGATCGATTTCAAGTTAGACAATAAGGCTGCAGATCCCCATCTCTGCAGATCACATCATAGCGCTCTGTCTTCAGCTTGTCGCATCCAGCATTTACCTGCAGTCTTTCACAGATCGTCATCCCACATGGCCTATTCAAATATACTTACATAGAATTTAATGAGTATAGAGGCAAGAAGCACCCCACAGCTTTGTATTAGATCACCGATTACGTGGATAAGCGCTGCTCGCAGGTTTATATTTCTGAAAAGAAAACATTTTTCATTGCATATTTCATGTATTCGTTGCTTGCATGTACATTTTTACATCTAAGTAAATAGTTAGTAAGTTGACACTAAGTATAGCGCAAATCTTTATGAGCTCTGTGGCTTCAACGGCAACGTCAGGGGCCTTATTCTCTATGAAATAGGAGATTCCTTGCCCAAACCGTGTGACGTCACAATGTCTTCTAAATACAATTTTGTTCGATTCCACGCCGCTGTCTTGTCATATCTGTGAAACACGTTGGAATTGGCAATGAATTAAGCTCCAGTTTCGGTTTTTTACCATCAATAACTGTTCTTACTCGTATGTTGTCTGAAATAAATTATTTATTATATTATAATTATCATCTATCGAGTAATTACCTAGTATTAGGTGGAGCGTTGGCCTCTGTGCTGGCTAAGTCCTTCATAGAATAGTCTCCATTGACGAGCGCCCCGTTCTGTTTTCGCTCCCGTCTGAACAGTCTAAAGCGGGTCTCGTCGTCGTGTGAGTGGGCGTGTCCGTGGTGGGAGCACGCAGCGCCGCCGTGTGTGTGGTGATGGGCTAAGGAGGAATAGTAGTTCTAGTTAGATTTAACTAAGTTTAAGTTAGATAAATTAGTTAGAATAGTAACGGGGGATCGTCGCGGATTTACGCGACATTATGTTTCTTTGTAGTCATATTTTTTGTCTGTTCTCTATTTGGACTAAAACTAACGGAAAGGTTATTTTCTGAAAACTGTAAACCATTCTTTATATTAATATATGGAAAAACTTCGATTCACTGGTATTTCTGGAGAATTTGGAGAAATACAAAATTTTGTATCACATATCGTATAACATTCAAAAACCGTTTAAGGAGCAAAATAAGTCAAAGGTAATAAAAATATACATTATTTTTGTTTCGGGAGTACTCGAAGGATTCCAGGGCCTATTCTCAAAATGTTGAGGGGAAAAATATTGAAAAACACCCACCGACATCAGACCCACACCCGTACAGCACAATCGCTAGTATCACGTTGAACGCGACCCCACACCCGGCTACAATCATCATCTTATCCGACTCGATATTGTATTCGCCCGTGTGTAGTCTCACAGCCGCTACGTAGACGAACACGCCGGTTAGGATCCAGATTAGAAGGACTGACACCATTGCTCCGAGGACCTCTGAAAACAAAAGACAATTCAAAACTTTTTACACTGAGTAAATTTATTTCTTATCAAACTTATATAGGACTCGTTGTTGCTAGACAGATCTCGTATTTCCATGCGCCGTGAGCGAAGCCAAAACCATTGCCCATCACTACCGTTATTTACTTAGCCCCTATAGATTTACCTCTTTGCTAACTTAAGAAATCAGTGTTGTCAATCTTATCAAGGACATTTGAATAAAGAAAAGAGGTTATATGATACAACGTAATCAAGTCAGTATGCTGACTTCTCTAAAGCGTTTGACAGGTACAGAAACTAGGATAATGTTGCCACATCTGTGTCATGGCGTGAATCCTACCTTCACAACAAAACCCAGTTGGTAAACGTACTAATAAAACTAAAAACTATTTCCAATCAACTGCAGAAGTTGTACCATAGAGGTGTACCTCAGGGCTCGCATCTCGGCAAACTTTTATTTCTAGTTTTTGTTTACCATCTTTACACTAACACATCAAGATACTATAGTTACGTACCAGCACGTTTATATCCATAGGACATGTTAACATCGGGCGGGCGTTTCGCGCAGTGGAATGCTAGTAGCGCCAGTGCGAACCCACCGCAGTCGCTCAGCATGTGCGCGGCATCGCACATCACAGATATACTGCCCGCTAGGTACCCGCCGATGAACTCGCATATCTACGTGAAAAGAAATGCTAGTTTTATATAATAATTCTGGTCTGGTCGCCTCGAGGGGACACAGCCTTGAATCATCGTCAGCTAACAACATGATTGCGTTATATACGTTGTCGCCGCAATTATAGCTTGTGCAAGTTGTTTGAACAAAATAGTTTTAATATTTTTGTGTATATTAGATATAAAGTACTAATAGATATAAGATAATTATTTATTTCATAGCCTTATAAATAGAATACAATAATTGGTACTAAAAATCTATAGCATGGCCATGGAATTGGCGGCCTCGCTTATAGCAAATTCTTCTAGGCGACTAAGGTTAACGGAGAACATAGGAAGCATAATTTAAATAATGTTGAACAATCCACACAGCATCATCTAGCCCCAAGCTAAGCAGAGCTTGTGTTATGGGTACTAGATGACTGATATCCGTAATACAATAGATTACATAGATAGATATTTTTTTATTATACATTATGATAGAAAACGACCAGAACACCCTGAACAATTATCTGTAGATCGTACAATCATTTGTCCCGAGGCGGGAATCGAACCCGCTTCCTCCTGCGTTTCAGGCGGACCTTCGCCCACCGCGCCACAGAGGTTGTCATGGACAATATGGACCGTAGAATGTAAAATAAGATATTTTTTGTTATTTACTGATTTTACTTGTTCTAATGTTGCCTGAAATAGTATAATAGTAAGTACGAGTACTTTCTCTACTGCCGCTGGGATTAAGAAACAATATATATATAATATATATATATATATATATATATATATATATAGATATCCCCACGGGCACTTAGTTGATCAAACGTGCCATATAGGTAGTAATTATTTGATCCGTTTTCACTTGTTGATCCGGGTAGTATTTGTTGATCCATTGCCACTTCACCGTGAATACGTGACTCCAAACGGAGCCAACAGTGTCATCGTCAGTAATAATAATAATTACGTGGTTTTTATACAAATCCACCCTTTTTGGCATTTTAGCACTAGTTGATCCGATTCAAATGAGCCAATCAGAGCCCACCGAGCTCCGCCATTGGTTGCTTGCCCTTAAGCCTTTCGTTTGATATAAATCTAACATTTGAATTGTTAGAGTGTTAGTTTCAATCTTTGCTGATTTTATAATACATCTTTATCAGATTTGTTTATCGCAGGTTTGTTTGATAGATTTCAAGCTGAACGACTAAAGCGCGGAAAAAAGCACAAAATAAATAAAGCTCCGATTTTTCAATATTTTAAAGTAAATTTCAAAGGGTGTCCAAAATGTTTTAATGTTCAAGTCTGTTTTGTTTTTTAGTCGCCTTCTAAAATACCTTATTGCCGCATTGGGCAATCCTTTTTTTAAGCCGCGATAACTAGGTAATAAATAAATACTCCCACATCATCGTCGACTGATGTGGCGTAAGGGGCGACAAAGGCCTGTGATGCAGGAATTTACAGGTTCGATTCCGGCCTTGGGACAATGTTTGTACGATTTGCAAATATTTTTTTCAGGCATTCTGGGTATTTTTCTATGCATAAAAAAATTACAATCTACGTAAAAATTTAAAAGAAAGAAATAAAATCGTTTATTTGGCTGACACAAGAAAACATAAGTACAAAAATAAGTGTAAAAATAAAATATTCCTAAAATTATAGTATCGTACCTACTGAGTATGAACCTAAAATAAAAGTAATGTATTTTATTAAGTATGTCAGTCATCTAGTTCCCAAAACTAGAGCTCTGCTTAGCTTGGGGCTAGATGATACTGTGTGATTTATCCTGGATTATTTATTTATTATCTTGCACATTTTTATTAAATGTGACACCCACGGCAAGAACTCTTCCCGTACGAGGCGACTAAGGGACATACACCAGGGGGCGGGTAGCAGCACCCACTACAGAACTAGTAAACTGAACTACAATCACCAACCCGCATGCCCGGCGTGGGGATTATGGGCAATATTAATAAATAATAAATAAATAAAATTATCCTATATTATTATAAAATATCCCCCTGATGATAAGTTAAGATAAGCCAGAAAATGGTTTTCATCTCCCGGCCGCCTCGCTATTCCTGGCTATGGTAGCGGTCATGGTAAGGGTCAGGGGGTGCTAAGACACCGGGCTACCCCAGGCTACCATCGACACAAATTGACCAAATTGTTTAACAGACGCACTCTTCAGGCTTAACCACGATCCAGCGCAGTTGGAAGTGGAGTTAGAGAAGATTAAATGGCATGTTCTGGGGCTATGTGAATTCCGTAGAGAGGGAGAAGAAACTGTAACCATAAACTTGGGCTATCTTCTCTACTTTCGCGATGGTCATATAATATCTGTCCTGGGATGTTTTATTATAACATCCCAGGGTGGCGTAGCTTTTCTCGTCAATAAAGCACTCTCTAACTACGTGGAAGAAATCTTCAGTGTGTCGAACAGGGTAGCGTATCTGATCCTTAGGCTGTCTAAGCGCTACAGCAAAAAGATCATTCAGGTCTATGCACTGACCTCGGCACACTCGGATGATGAAGTGTAGGATATGTACGAATACATATCCAAAGCCTTACATCCCACCACCAAGGCTCACTTCAACGTTGTTATGAGGGACTTTATCGGCAAGGTAGGAACCCAAACTGGTAACGAATCCTGAATACGCCCGCATGGTTCCAGAGTTCGACATCACAGGGCAAAAATGCTTGTCAACATTCTGGAGAAAGAGGGGCTGTTCTAAACTCTTTTTTTAAGAAGCAGCCCCAAAGAAAGTAAACAGGTCAGATCCCCGAAATTGTGTCAAAAAATGAACTGGTTTAATATCGGATCAGAGCACAAACTTCTCCGAGGCTCTCTGAATATCAATTTGAAGCGTTAGAGAAACTGCTGATGAAGTCCACGTACCGCCCGAACGCAACAACATCTCATTCCTTATCCACATCTATTCGCTGTTCTAAGGAGTAATCTCGAACCGTCTCCCCATGAGGCTCGACGAGTTCCAAGCCACCGGAACAGGTTGGGTTCCGCGGAGGATATGGTACCATAGATCACATTCACACAGTGAGGCAAATTATACAGAAATCTGAAGTATAATCAGCCCCTGTGTCTGGCTTTTGTGGACTATATGAGAAGGCCTTTGACTCTGCCCAAACTCGGGCTGTTCTAGAATCCTTACAGCGATACCAAGAAGACTATCATTATATCGAGAAATGTCTGAACGAAGCCGCAACCATGAGTGTCCAAGTACAGGACCAGCAGTCTTAACTTAACCAATCCAAATGCGCAGAGGAGCGAGGCAGGGGATGTCATTCAAAGTGTTCATTAGCGCGTTGGAAGACATATTTAACGTTTGTTGTTTGGATATGCTGGGCTGGAAAGATCCCGCACCTTTCCATTCTAGAATCGTAAACATAACTTTTATTTACATAAACGGCGACTACAACTCACACTAAAGGAGCTGAACAGCACAGGCTGGACAGTCTAGCTTGAGCCTCCCGATGTATCGGCCTTGGCATGAATCATATCACTGGCCACATTGATCCAGGATCGTTGGTCGTACATGGCCACCTTCTCGAATTTTTTTCCTTGGGCAGATTTTGCAGTTGAGTAAAAACAATTTCGAGAAGGAAGCCAAGAGGATGATCCAGCTGGGCTGGGCAGAGTTCGGAATCCATACCAAAATTATTGAAAACGAAGGATTCCAATCAGTTCGTCCTACCAGTCCTGACATACGGAGCTGAGACGTGGACACTTACGATAGGGCTACCAGTTTAATGTCGCTTAGCGAGCTATGAAGACAGGGCGCTATGGCGCTCATTGAGGAGGCCTATGTGTAATAGGGGCTGATGAAGATGATACAGTCAAAAATATTAATTAAATACACGATATAATTTATTAAAATATGTTAATTTTATAATAAAGGAGATTTTTGTTAAATTTCAAACTACGTTTAGTTGGTGTTATTTTCTGCTGGTGGTTTTGGTTTTGCTATTTGTTCAGGCTGTCTTTTAATAAAATATCAATTTACAACAAAACTCCAAGTAACTTGCAAAAATTATCCACAAATATCAATTTACAACAAAACTCCAAGTAACTTGCAAAAATTATCCACAAATATCAATTTACAACAAAACTTCAAGTGATTTGCAAAAATTATCCACAAATTAGTTTAAACGGATTGTCAAAAATGTTCCTACAAAAAGGCTTACTATAAAATATCAGATTATCTAGATGTTAAAAAAGTTTAGAGATGAGTTTTGCTCCAACTCCAAAACTAACAAGGTTTACCTTTAAAAGATTGAAGTGAACCATTAATCAAAGTGGACTCTTTATTTTCCAGTATGATTTTTATTGTAATTTAACGGTGCCCCGTCCCCCGCGCCCTTCACACTGTCAAGGATGCAGCAATGTATGAAGCACTGCACATATTAATATACGGAGCCAAGAAATACTGAAGTGTTTTCGATAATTACTTAATATACAGTTTCGTTTTGTCGGATCAAATAAAGCTCTAATTTTGATAGTATAAATGGATCAGATCAACGTACGACTTTGGATTTGGTATATAAAATGGAGCCAACAAGTGATTAAACGTTTCAGAATTTTAGCCGTTACGGAGTCGATTGAGTTCGAGATCGTTACGATAAAAATGTCAAGTACATCACTTTTTCGATGAATACGTTTGGCAACGTCGCTTTCAAAATTGCGCCGTTGTCACTCCGGGCAATATCTATGCAACCGGAGTCGAGTAATATGGGGGAAAAGGTGGACTCAGTAATGCACGGGAGTCGGGCTGGATCAACTTAATGCCCAAGTTGGTATTTATATATATATATATTTCAAATAAACAAGCTGCCCTCACCATGAAGAAGCCACATAGCACTAAGGCGACGACCAACTGCGGTATGGCGCTCGGCGGCTGCGCTCGCGTCCAATGACAGTGCTCGTCCGTGTCTGCGAGAGGAGTCACGGGCACATCCGTGTATGCATCCTGGAGACAAAATATTGAAGAATGTTAACACAGAATATAAAATGCAGAGCGAAACCCAATATCGGGTAGGGGTAGGCATAAATATTATCATCTTTTGGAATAGCTAGGTGATTAACCTCATTTATTTTACTTAATAAATGCATTGTTATAGAAGTTGTTAACTCGCAGTTAAAATAACGCAATTGCACACATGCAGTATAATAAGCTTAATGGAGTTCGACAAGGACAGAGACGAATGAATGAAAGATGTGAAAAACAAACAAATTTATTGAAGTTTGCATTTTGTTCCGATGATGCCAATGCCGTAAAATATAATATAAATATATTCGGAACCAATACGCTTTCTGTAATACATAATTTTGTTAGCCTGTTAAATATAAGCCTCCAGTTTTCTTTGAAATAAATATTTTACAAAACTGTTTCTTTGGTAACAAAACTTATCATGGATTCTAAAACCGTTCTAGGTCTAGTCTATTACGACTGATACAAATCGACGACGTAATAAAAATCTATACATATACGTAACAGCCGGTTCACACATGTCTACGTTTTACCACAGGTTTTACTGTTCCGTTTTATCGTGTACATAGTTTTTTCGTCGATGGCGTAGGTATGTGGTTGTATGAGCGACTTCACACATGGCACAGTATTCTGTATACAGATCGACGAACAAAATACGTACACGATAAAACGGAACAGTAAAACGGAAACATGTGTGAACGGGCCGTAAGATGCCTGAACTGTAAGTTACCTAAACATTATAGAAAAGTGACTGACAGAACCTCACCAGATAAAATAAACATGAGAAAACGCGTGACAAAATGAGTATCTGTAACGATTACAGCATAAATAAACATTAAAAAATTATAAACATAGCGTATGTTTATATGATTAATCGATCATAAATTCAGCGGTGGGAATCGAACTCCCAACCTCGACCGGACCTTCACCTACTGGCAGGTCGTGAAGACAAAAACCCCTTTACCTACTTGGCCGTGAAGACAGAAACATCATTGACTCTATCTGGTTCAGTTTCACTGAAAAAAATAGAAAAAGTAGGTTTAGAGTATAAACCTACTTTTTCTAATTTTCGAAAACTCATTGATAACACCCGTATGTATGATAATCGCAGGCTGTAATTGTATCACCGAATTCTAAAAACTCTAGCCTTATGAAATTAGCATTTCAAGTAGATTGACATTTTCAGTTCGGTTCAAATTCATTTGTCTATAATCTTGTCTCAAAAACAAATGGATTTGAGCTGAACTGAAAATGTAAATCAATTTGTAAATTCTAATTTCATAGGGATAGAGTTTTGTAAGTAGCGGGATCGCTTAGCTACAAAGCCAAAGAATATAATTATTTCTCCCGGCCAAAGTTTCACTAGATGTTTGAACATGCGAAAGTGTTGCTTCGCTTTATAAATTTTATGTCCAATAGGTATTTTGCTCTGTTCGACTTAAAACATTTGATTGGGTTATAGGGCATATTTTTAGGGCAAGTCTTAAGTCCAAAATTAGGTTTATCAAGACACTATAGATCTCTAGAATAATACTATGTAAGTAAAAAGTCTAATCATCGAGAAAGTATATTTTTGGGGTCGATGATTTTCTTAACAAAAATTTTTAAGTTTTAAAGGTTATTAATTCTTTTAATTATTAATTAGTTATATTTTACTTAACTGTGGATATTTATGATTATGAACAATTGAATTTTTACTGAATGTATTTGATATTGTTGAGTCGATTACAATTATTATTACTATTTTTTTTATTTATATGTCAATCATTATTATTTAATTCTAATTTAACTTCTCGTATTATATTGACCTGTAATAATTGAATTTTTACTAATAAAATTTCTATCTGTCCATCTAACTGAATGATATGTGGAGTATCTAGGCTAGACCAGCAATATTTTTTTTTTCAGCGAAATTATGATAAGCTTGGCAGATTTTCGACGATTTATCATTCTACATAAACTTAACACTATATTTATTTCCAAAATAACAAAACCGAAAACTACGGACGAATATGGCATAAATCAAACAAACAAGTGAATATTTCTACAAGCTTCCGAATCTAATTTCCCCGAGTAGGCAAACCCTGTATCTTTCCACTTAATAATTTCCCTGATGAAGATAATATTAATGCAAATTAACGGCAGGTCCCCGCATCATTATACAAATGAATCCCACGCCGCGACCCGCGCGCTGATGCGAGAAATCGTTCATGACGGTTCAGCAAATATGTACATTTTTATTTTCGCCGTTTCATGTTCGGGAGTTTACTGGGTAGGCACAGCGTTCATCATTATCTGACCCAACTGGCAGGTTCAAAGTCACATAATACGTAATTATAATATTAGTTAGTGTAAATTAATTACACTAGTTTTGCTTTACTTAATTTACCTTTGATTCACTACCTATTATAAGACAAAGTTTCTTCCCGCTGTCTGTCTATATATACTATGCTTAGATCTTGGATGAAGATGCGGTTTTTTTTTTTATATAGAAGGAGGAATGTCTATACATCTAACATGCATTAGTATCAGCATTAAACCCGTGCGAAGCCGCAGCGGGTCGTTAGTTTATTATAAAATGGCTTGATATCTTAATTTTACTCAAAGATTCGACTTATAAAATACTTCGGTAGGTACTGTAAGTAACCATATCTTTAGTCGTTACCTCGACCGCGACTCATACTCTACTCAACCTCCAAATGCATTTCGGTATGCTTGATCATTAAAAATTCTCTGCTCGAACTAATCTTAGAAAATGTTTTCATAGTGGAGAAATGAATTCTCATCTCAAGGTAGGTTGTTGAGTAGTAGGTTGAGATGAAAATTCAGTTCCTTGAGTAGGTAACTTAATAAAGATGTGGGGGTAACTATTCATAGAAGTTGACTTCAAACGTAACACAAGGAACGCTACTATATTGCTGATTTTAGTGGATCGTCCCTTACAAATACTTGTTTACCTAATTTTACTTTCCTTATTTGACTTCATTGTAACAGACAGAACATTTCCTTTATATCTCCTCTGCAAGCAAGCAGTCTTTTTAGCTTCGAATCGTCACACGAGGGCACGTAAATAAATAATAATAAATAATTCTGGACAATCCACATTGCATCGTCTAGCCCCAAGCTAAGCAGAGCTTGTATTATGGGTGACTGGGTGACTGATATACTCAATACAATGTATTACCTACATAGATGTATATTTTTATCATAGGTACATAAAAAAACACCAGTACACCCTGAACAAATATCTGCAGATCTTCCATACATTTGTCCCGAGTCCTGCGTCGCAGATGGACCTTTGCCCATCGCGGCACATAGGTTTATTTCTAAAGCCTGTAAAACTGTATGTCCTCCGAATAAAATAGAATAAATAAATTGCAAATAGTTATAGTAAACAACATTGCTGAACGTTTATTGTTTACCTAGGACATTGTCGGGCTGAGATTGAGGAGTCTATTAATACAATAATACGCTGTAGCGTAACCAGGCAAATGGACCTTTTATTTATTAGTAAAAAGTTCGTTCTCAGAAAGTCTAATATCCAATGTCTTAAGAGGTTTTACGCCTTAAAATTGCATGCCCTGGTTTATGTCCAGGTAAAAAACCGTTCAGAAATTGTAAACCAGGAAACACGAGTATTAGCAGACCTTTCTCTAAAACCAGTGGCGTGTAAATTTTTCTATAACGATTTCAGAACAGATCTAGTTCACCTTTCCATGTCCGTATTTATCTTTTACGTAACATATTTGGCTTGATAACAATCTACGAGTATTACTTACATTGTCCTTCATTTTGGCAGAATATCAACAGCACAAATAACAAATTTTCGTATAAACACACAACGGTCACGATACATCGATCGGCTTGAACTGAAAATGCCTCGTAAGGGACTTTTTAGCATATTCACGTTGTTAAGGGTAGTTTAAAATAATTATGCATACAAAGATAATACGGATGATGTGATTGATGTGCTATTCTCGGGAAAATATTGTCTGTGGCGAAAACACTGTTCAATATGCATAGAAATCAGCTTTTCGAGGGAATACTTTTTTTTAAATACAAAATAAGTAACATTGCTTTTTCTTTAAAATATAGGATTTTTGGGATAAATATTGATGAATAAGTAATATTAACCAGGATTTCAAATTTAGAATGCCATCGGAGTCGAATAGGACCCCTTAGATAAAAAATCTTCTCTAACATATTACATATGCCTTTGGAGACGATATGTTACCTGTAATAGCTGGTATCGCAAGACGCGTCGATAATCTTTTACTACGACATTATGCCTACGGAGGTACGTACCTATCTATTATACACAGGGGAGTTTTTTTTTTCAGGGCTACGAAGGGGAATTTTGAAACCTTGAGAGTTATCGAAAGTTATGCAAGGAGTTACGTAAATTCTCAGGATACTTAATGTAGGTACAACTTTATTATGTAGGTACCTAGGTATAATCATTTAATGTAATGTAACGAATTAATGTTAAAGATAATGTAGGCATAAGGAATGATTGGAGTCAGTACAGTACCTAAATAATAATTATGTATGTGTAATCTATACCTATTCTAAAGAAGAATAATTTGATTGTTTGTTTGTTTGGTTCAATTTAATAGGCTCCGAAACTACTGCACAGATTTGAAAACTTCCGTCCCCATTATAGAAATCGAAATTTCTTCCTCAATATAGTCTATAGAATAATTTCGGAAGTTAGGGATCCCCATAAAAAAATCAATTTTGTTAAATATTCGTGCGAAACAGGGGCTGACCGCTAGTAGACCATATTTTTAAATATAGGGAGTCATTTAGCTTGTCGGTTTAGGGTAGGCAAGGCATTCCATAGTTTCGTTCTACAGATACTAATATAATACCACAGAACCAGTACATTTAGGTCATTCCAAAGTTGTTGTGACCTTTGCATATTAATGTTGTACTCGTGCTGATGTAGGTTAACTAAATTGCAACTTTATCTACCATAGAATAAGATAGTTTATAAGGTCAGCAAGGACTGTTCATTCAACCAATCTAATATCAAAATATTGCATCGTCGTCACAAAATACGAACTAAATCATTAAAATCTAGAGGAATACGAACCTACACAGTGAAAATAATTATAATAAATTTTAATTGTGTTCATGCTTTTTCATGCTTTTTAAAAATCAATGTTTCGACGGTAAACGTAGTGTAGGACGCCCTCCGTCCAGGTAGGATAACGATCTGCGAAAGACTGCTGGCAGATGCTGGATGCGACAAGCTGATGACAGGGCGCTATGGCGCTCATTAGAGGAGGCCTATTTCCAGTGTCTAACATAGGATGCTGATGGTAATGATGAAGGACTCTTTTTTTATTATTTAGTATATATTGTATAATCTACCTTGAGATGTTATTATAATTACTATAGGTACACCAGTTCATTCTCACTAAAACAAGCAGAAAATGCGGTCTTCGCGCGGTCGCGATCAAGAATCGAAGGGTTATTCCCGCTCGTCCCCTCGCTTCGTCCCCTGAGGGGACGAACGGGAACTTTTTTGAATATCTATAGTTCATCACGGAAAATTTAGGATTCTAATAGTGAAATAATTATTCAAATCGGTTCAGTACTTCCGGAGCCTATTCAATTCAAACAAATAAATAATTAAATAATAATAATAATAATGCTGGACAATCCACACAGCATCATCTAGCCCCAAGCTAAGCAGAGCTTGTGTTATGGGTACTAGATGACTGATATACATAATACAATATTATTAAATAGATATATTTTTTTTATTATACATCTGCATATCGTACAAATATATGTCCCGAGGCGGGAATCGAACCCGCAACCTCCTGCGTCGCAGGCGGACCTTCGCCCACCGCGCCACAGTGGTCGTCAATCTTTCCTATGTCTAAAATTAGTATAGACTATTAACAATAAACATACAAAATCAATAAATTAATAACTCTTTCCATCCAAAGGTTACCTGGAAGAGATCGCTTCAAAACGATAAAGCCGCCCATTTTACTTGTTTTATGTTATGACTTTTTATATTTTCTTTTGGTGTAAAATAGCATTGTGTAGGTACTGTATTTATTGTATAATTTTTTTAACAATTTCCAAGAAACTATAAACATACAAAAAACTATGATTTCTCCATTTCCCAATGCAGGTTGGCATTCCTGTATGAACATGTCCTTCTAAATATATTTTGGTGGTCTTATTTAAAAAACTTTCTTTTCTTTGGGTTTATTTAATGAATTCAGTGTTTTCAACAGTAGCACTGCTACTGTTGGGTTTCATCTTGATGATAGTTTTTTTTTGGCTGGACAATTCACACAACATTATCTAAGCAGATCTTGTGTGCTTAATAAAAATATACATAACAGTAAACGAGAACATAGATAGATTTTTATTATTATACATGGAAGACAACCACAACTCCCTCAACATATTATTTGCAAATAGTACAAATATTTGTCCCGAGGCGAGAATCTTCTGCATACATTTTCATTCATAATATACAAACAAACATAGAAAATAAAATTATACAATAAATAAAATACCTCGTATTATATAAGCTTTTTGTTTTTACTTAGTAATATTCACTTCTAGTGTGTAAACCATTTTGGTACCAATTCTAAAAGGGGGACGAACGGGAAGTTTACTTCCCACTCGTCCCCACGTATATGAATGTGGGGACGAGCGGGAAGTAAACTTCCCGTTGGTCCCCTCAGGGGACGAAGCGAGGGGACGAGCGGGAATAACCCGAATCGAAGCCTTTACTTCCGCCTGTCATTTTGTAAGACTGCATTTGGTATCCTGACGGGCTGATATGGTAAAAAAAATTATTATGGAACAAAATATATAGGTAAAATTACACAGGGTGCATGCACATTCCTAACTGTGTAATAGTACATTGTTACATGTTGGAAGTAACATATTTAGTACCGAGACAGTTTGTTTGGACGTCAATAGTTCGAGAGACTAAATAAGTTACACCCTTTTAATGTAATTTATATTTATAATTATTGTTATTACAAGGCAGTATTGTTATGACTAGGTACTCTTACATTGGGTAGGCATGTAGAGGTAGAGTACATAATTTGAATAAATAAATACTTAGGTATCATGAATGGTAGCAAGCACACAGAAAGTTAAAATCCATGAAATTAAAACTAATGTTGTAATTTCATGGTCCTAATGTACTCTGATAATGATAACTGATAGGGGAATCGTTATACAGCGTTATCAGTCACTTTACAAAAATGTGAAGTCAAATTAGGATTGTTTGCAGGAATGCTGATGTTATCGGCTACTGTTTGTTGAGTAATTTATGTATTATTCGATTCAGTATGTTTTATAACCAAGGTCATTATTCTTGAAGCCATGTTTGATACGAGTTTGTTCTTGGAGCCATGTTTAGTATCTATATTGTTGCTTGATTGCATTGGGCTGTTGGTGGATCTTAGGATGGCTAGATAAAAAGAATAAATAAATAATGCTAGACAATTCACACAGCATCATCTAGCCTTGATCTTAACTTGACCACTACCAGAGAGAATCATCCCCATGCTAGGGAGGCTAGACTGAGTGAAATCTATACTAATATTATAAATAAGAGATAAAAGATTTGATTTTTTGTTTGAATTGAATAGGAATAGGACCTACTTGACTGATTGAAAAATTATTTCACCATTTTATTCCGACATTATCTCTGATGAACATAGGCTGTAGCAGGGCCGTAGCCAGAAATACTATTCGGGGGGGGTCGAGCCTTAGACCCACCCGAGACAACATGCAACATCTTTATATATGTAGTTATGCTACTTATGCTAGTACCCGGAGTGGTTTTCAACCAAGCACTTTCCAAAAAAAAAATCGATATAAAAATAATAACCATGGGTAGCGAATTTTTTCAGATTTTTCCGATGTTTTATAAAAAAGTAGACAAAAGTGTGACAATAGATGTGACAACTAGCCCCAAATATTTTACAAACTGCGGTAGTCATTTTGGAGATTGGAGATTGGTATGCCAGCAACAAAGAAAAAAATGTGAGAAATACAAAAAATAAATATAACTTCGAGTGTCATTTTCGGGTGACAAAAAAGTTAGTAGTATTAGTTAAGGGGTAGGTATAACAATTCACATTATTATGAGAGAATGGCGAGCGAAGCCAGCCGCCAATTTTTTTACATATTTGCGGCAGGCTGATAAAAATGACTAAATGGCTATAGAATGATCGGCGAGCGAAGCGAGCCGCCAAATTTTTTACATATTTTCGGCAGGCTGATAAAACTGACCGAAAGGCTACAGAATGAACGGCGAGCGAAGCGAGCCGCAATTTTTTTACTTATTTTAGGCAGGCTGATAAAAATAACCAAAAGGCTACAGAATGAACGGCGAGCGAAGCGAGCCGCAATTTTTTGTGCGACCTTTCGGGTGATCTTTAAAATAGAATCAAGAGTGACAAAAGATTATGATTAGCGAACCCTGAAACTTTTAGAGGCAAAATTATAACAGTGAGTGGAGTGACCGCCGATATTTTGCTGTGTTTGCGGCCGCTGAAAATTTTTGAGAAATTGTGGCATTTTCGCAAGTTTGTTAAAAAGTTTAGAATAATTCCGAATTAACGGCGAGCGGAGCGAGCCGCGAAATTTTTTGTGACCTTTTCGGCCGTTAATAAATAGTTTAGAAAAGTATGTTTTAAATAAATACATGATAGTAAACGGAGAAAGCAATTAAATTACAAAAATTAAAAGTAATGTCGTGAATCGTGATCTGCCTGCCTAGCTGGAATCGGCCGTAAATGAATGCGATGCGTGCACCCACGCACCCAGCTCATTTAAAATGTAGAGACGAATTTTGTCGAAAAAAGTTTGAGTTTTCAAAAGATAATAATTTAAAGAAATATTTAAGTGCTTCCATACAGTACAATGTATGTAGATACACAATAGGAATCGCATGGCATGGTGCGCGAGCGCGCCCCGTCCGCCACCGACGACTCAGAGCGCGCTGTTGTTAATCGGAGACGAAATGAGACGAAAAATTTTTTGTGTTTTTAAGAGAGAATAGCTATTTAAAGTAAGCCGCACTTTCCACGTACGAGTACGTATCCGAGAAAATTTTACCTATTCAAGTTTGATTTTTAACGGTGCCTCAACATTTCGGGGGGGGTTTGAACCCCCAAAACCCCCCCCCCTCCCTACGGCCATGGGCTGTAGAATATTTTCAAAATATTTAGGGCTCTGTATGAAAACTCCAGTAACCTAATGTGTGTACAAAATTTATAATTTTCTGATAAATACAAGCACAGGTAGAGTCTGACCAATAGCTTTGAATAAAAATGTATTTATTGACCTAAATATTGGAATCACATCTGCCTAGCCAGTGGGAAACTTACTAATTTCTTATCTACTCTTCTCTTGTTTCTTCTAATTTTGAGAAGTATGTACCTAAGTAACTTATTACATATTATTATACTTTCATTTGTTATTACAATGTGGTGTTTAAATAACTCTGTCAATGATAATTTTACAGTTTGATAAATGCCTTTATGTATGTATTGAAAACCTGTACACATAATTAACATTATTGAACTGTTATGACCCTAGCATTATTATGATACTAGCAACTTATGCATGTTTTTTAATATAAAGCCTCCTTTTTCTGCCTTCTTCTTTTTTTATTAGATATAATGATTCACACTCTGCCTAATAAAAAACCACATTAAAATCTGTACCAAATTTTTAAAGATCTTATCATATATAGGGAGAGACAGACAGTGGGAAGCGACTTTGTTTTATACTATGTACTCATTTATGATAAGTAGGTTACTTTGATGGTGAAAACACCATAAAATATAATAATATTCATTTATTTTTATATAGTTTATAAAAATAAAGGAATATTTATTTAGTAATCATGTAGTTTTTGATCTATTACTTTGTGTACTCAGTCTGCTACAATGTTTATCAGTAGGTATTTGGAGAATTTTAAGTCTACAGTAGATTACAGTAGTATTGAATTATTTTTATCAGAAAGTAATGTTGTAGCTTTTATGTCTTTATTACACAAAAATCAAGGTGAAACAAATGTTTATCTTTATGAGTAAAAATTGAAACAAAGCAAAGGAAAAGTTAAAAAAAAGGAGACCTACTTAAATTCCCACTGTCTCACATAATAACTAATTTTATCTAAAGATTAACTTTGTTATCTTTGGTGAACTAAGCAAAATGTAGTTCAAAAACAAAGAGCAAAAGCAGACAGTTTTACTGACCTCAGAAAGTAAGGGGGCTCTATCTAAATGTTCTGACGAAGCAAACGCAGACTCGAAGAACGCTCCACGGCTTCTGGACTCGTACCTGGAAGCCCTGTCATCCCACATCCTAGCCTCCAGTTCATCAGACATCCTGGCGCCGCGAACACCCAAAAAATATCACAAAAACAATTCACGATATTCACATCATCCGATATCTAGCACAGTTCTCGAGCACTCAAGTACAATATAACTAGGCGGTGCAATCATTTATTTTTATTGTTCGTTATCACAGATTTTCGCTTTATTTACGACGGAATATGATAGATTGCGATAATAATCCGCGAAGCGGAAAACACTCGCGTAGCGTTTTCCCGACGGCAATTACCTACCTTACCTACCGAGAGAAAAGCAGAAGCGTTTTGAAACTTAACCTACAGTGAGGATGTGTTGGTTAGGGAAATTTATTTGGCTGGTTTATAGACCTGGCTAAATTGAAGCTGTGCTAAAAGATTATTTACCATTAAATTATCTACATAAATTTAAGTACCTGCAAGAGGTTCATTGAAAAATAATTATTATCACACACAATAAAATTATTGTAACCGAAGTTTTTAGAATTGTGAAATAGTTACTGAATGCCTGCTGAATGACAGTCAAATGTCATGACAGCTAACGCCAAATTGAAAGTGAAAGTTGCAATAGAGTTGTACTTTGTATCGATTTTTAATCGAGACAATAATTATCGACGTCATATTTTTCATTACCTATTCTTACATACGCGGATCTGAATTGCCTGAGGAGCGGGTTGAAAGTGATACTTCACAACCTTAGGGAAAATCGTTTTCAACTGACAGCTATCACAATATTTCTATTGAACCTTGATATTGGCTGAATGTGAAAAATAATGGCTGGCTGAAGCAAAGAAAAAAAAGCGGGATTTCGATTCGATCTTTATTTGTTTTCTCGTGTTGTAGATTTTTTTTTGTCTTACAATATTTACAATGAGTTCATCTGCAGGGGTATTTTAATTCGTCGGAAAGGCCTGCGGATTCGATATCGGAAACTTGTGACGAAGAACGGTATTTTAAATGGTCGGATTCGAATACTTTTGACATTCTAATTCGAATCCATGCTATGCGAGTTTCCGACAGCGTATCCCTGACGGAAACGATTCCGCCAATAGTTTTTGTTCGTGTTTACATAAAATTTAAGGCTCAATTCAAGGATAAATCGTAGCTATTAATAGAAACGAGAGAATATGAGAGGAATCTATTTAATCGTTATGATTTTCTGCATATGATTAATTTTTTAGGTTAGGTACCTACCTTTGTTTACAAAAAATGTAAACAATACGATTCAAGTCTTATTTTGCTATTGAATAAATAGAACATAATACATTGATTAGTTGTTTCTTATCATAATTTAACAGCTTCTATTTGTTTAGCTTGTATTATTATCCCTAGCAAAGTAAACAAAACAAAATTAAAATCAATAAAAGTTGCGACCTTGAAAAAAGTATTTCCAACATTGATTCAAATTTTTGACAAAAACTTAGTTTCAAACCTAAAGTATTGTTTTTACACAAAACATTCTTCAGGCATAATAAATATATAAGAAAATATATTTTAAGGCTCTAAGAAGCTAGTTTTTGTAACTAGAACACTACATAATGGTATCGTAGATAGTGAATAAAAAGTAATAATTACAAAGGCGATTTTTATGATTACTTCTTCATCCTTCATTATAAGCTACATTTGGCGAAAAGCCTGGTCAAATTGGTAACACTTCTCCATCGTAATGGTAAAAAAGAAGTTGAAGTCATGTTTACGAAGTATATTTGAACAATTAAATATCAATGTGAATGTGAACGTGTGTTTAGCATAGAATCACAACATAGACTTAATGACATAAACATAGATTTAGTGATTGATTTTGTTTCTTGATTTTTCTTGAAGCAAATTTAACATACCTAATCAAAAAATACCATAAAATATTTCATATAATAATTTCTACTAGTTTCTACCATTTCAAAACAGTCTCCGTAAATGCACATTTTCCATCAAGCCGCGGATTCGCTTCGGATACTTTCGATTCTCTATCCGAAAGGAAATCAAAATAGCGTTTTATGGATTCGACGGAATCGAATTCGAATACGACGGTTTTCAATAGGAAACGAATCGAATGAATTAAAATACACCTGCTGATCCAGATATGGATTTAACACCTGATTTCGTAAGAGAAGATGCTAAAGCAAATACATCCACATCACATGGTAAATCTTGTACATCCACAATGTACAAGGATTCGTAATGAAAAGCACAGCGCAGTGTTTACATAACACGAGTGGAAAATAACTTACTTAGTCCCTCGAACTATTGGCGCCCTCCTCGCTACGGCTACTCGGGCACCAAACCCCTATTACCCGGGCGAATGAAGAATGAAGATGACAAGTTCGATCGAACTAAAATCTAATGATAAAACATAATTATGGGCGACGGAAGTCTCTAGTTTAGTGCGGTGGCATGTTTATTCGGCTGGGGGAAATATTCCCGAAATAAAATGTTTTCATTTAACATTCCAAACAATAATTACCTTATTGACGACCACTGTGGCGCGGTGGGCGAAAGTCCGCCTGCGACGCAGGAGGTTGCGGGTTCGATTACCGCCTCGGGACAAATATTTGTACGATCTGCAGATATTTGTTCAGAGGTTCTGATCGTTTTATAATTATAATGAAAAATATCTATCTATTTAATAATATTGTATTATGTACATATATCAGTCATCTAGTACCCATAACACAAACTCTGCTTAGCTTGGGGCTGGATGATGCTGTGTGGATTGTCCAGCATTATTTATTTATTATTACCTGACTTGAACCACGAAAGTAAGCAGGTAGGTACCTACTGATTTTTTTATGTCTTTATTTAAGTACCTACATATTTTGAGTTACTACTTGCATTAATTATTTTTCTTTTTAATGCAGAGAGCATCTGTAAGAGTCTGAGGCTTTGGTTACTTAATAGTAGACAGGTAGATCAAAAAACAAAAGACATATTTTAGATCGACTATTTATTGAAAAGTAATAATTTCCATTAAAATTAAAAATATGTTTTCATTAAGATAAGAATCACAAATTTTACAAGACAAAACAAATCGTGTAGGTAATATAATTTTAACAAAAGTTTTTGATATAACATTGTAACTAAAAACTAATATATCTTTAAAAAAATACATAAAAGAACATAATGACGCGACTTTCGTTACAAGTTTAGAATCTTACCACGAGCTTAGTAGACTCTAAACAATACAAACACAATTTACAATCGTTGATCTGTTTGTATTTCACAAATAATATTTACAATGTTATTTCAAAAGATATTTACAAGCCCCCAAAGTCATAATTTTGCCTGATCCTAGCTAAACTGCCTCTAAGAACCACCTACACACAAGTGTTCCGTACCTTAGTTTACATCTGTATCATATCATAATACAGATGGAAACTAAAATAAAAAATAAATAAAAAATTGTTTATATCAAGTACCATGGAGTTGAGTACTCATACAAAAATTACATTTAAAATAGGTACACAATAATTAAAATAAAAGTACAATGAAATATTAATTTAAATGTATGTATATTATCAAATCCTACATAAAATTTAACTACAAATAAAATATAATTTAAGGACACTTACAGCCAAAAATAATATAATATGCGGACACGAGTATGTATTTATCAAAACTTTATGACAACTCTACGAGCGTGTTTCATACTATAGTATATAAACACGCCGCGGCACATTAGCCCTTGTGGCGAAGTATATCCTTCCTTTCGGTGGCTAGATTATTACCTACTTAGATATAATTTAGCTACGATTTTTTACCCAGTTTATAAGTAGGTACCTAGGTGAAAAAAACAATCACACCTTTTATGAAATAAAAAAACGTAGTGTAGAACTAGCTTTTGTCTGCAAAATTTAAGAGCGATTTAGAAGTTTGACATTGTTTCGGCCAAACGTCTTTCGCCTTTAGAATATTATCTACCTACTTATAAATCGAACAAGTACTTTAGAAGACGAGGCAGTTTAGCTAAAAAGGCTTATAATTATAACGTATATAAGGCAAAAGTTATCCACAGTCCCCATACACCGCATCTGTCACTCATAGCTTCCAAATTCTAAAGCTTGGGGCCGAGCGTAATCTTTTGAGTTGCGAGTCGCGTAAAATAGGTCTTTTCATACTAAAGTTAGAATTACACCCCTATTTGCCACGGCGGTCGTCTTAAAACGATTTAAAGTATTTTATAAGGGTTCAAATCAAATCATTTATTTGTACACAGGTTTGATATGTTACAAGTTGAACGAAGAGACGGCAAAAGTTAAAAACTGCGGCGTAGTCTCTTCGCCCGCTTACTGATATGACTTATTTTACTGTTGTTGAAAAACGTATTTTACGCGTGCCACATCACAACTATAAAATTACGCTCGTTTAGCCCCATTGCAGCCTTAGCCCTATTATAACTGAAACACTCGCTTAAAAATTAGAATAGACGCATTGATTAAATAATATTGTAATAAATACCTACTACAACACACCGGGAATGACCACACCCAAATATTAAAAAGATAGTAAAGATATTCATAAACTATTTAAACACTCATTTGGAAAAAAAGGCGAGAGGTATTTTACACTATAGTTACTTAAATACTCAATATTTATTGCTTTCTATAAATTTGCTTGTTTTGAAAGAACTAAAACCAACTTCAAATCCCTAGTTTTAAACTGTTTAAAGTTAGCAGACAAATAAACGTTTAGTGGGACCTCCACATATACAATTGCTACAGAATCATACAAATCGGTTCGTAAGCGGCGGAGAAAGCGTCAATCATACAAACATATAGGCGCAGATATAGGTTTCGTTGAGTTTCATGTAAGTTTTCCTCAAATTACCACCCTGTATCATTGGAATGCTAATTATTGTTATGATCCAACACCTTTGATCAAGATTTTCAAGAAATATCTTTGTTAACTTTCACAACACAAAAATTCCAAATTGTCATTTAGTGGTTCGGCGTTGGAGTTTGGGATGTTTGATTTTCTTTATCAACAGATTTTTTTTTTTAATGTAAATATAATTAAAAAGAGCTCTAATAACGTCAGCTGTCCAAAAACAAAGAGTTTAAAAAACTACAAAAGATAGAACTAAAAATTAAAAAAACTAAAGAAGTTTTTTTGCTCATATATGGCTATGTTTTATATATTCATCTTGATTTTTGTTATTATAGTGCGTAAGCCCTCGCACTCAGTATAATCTCGAAGGCAAGTATAGCGGGTTCAAACCCCGCCAAAATAAGTTTTTGAGATATTATCTAATTTAGTGTATCTTGACATACCCTAACTTCATCGCTACATAGCATTAACAAAATCGCTTCCTGCTGTCTTTCCCTATTTATGCTTAGAACTTCAAAACTACGCAATAGATTTTGATGCAGCTTTTTAAAAGATAGAGTGATTCAAGAAGGTTTATAATAGAACATGCACCCGTGCGAAGCCGGGGCGTGTCGCTAGTAAAACTATATAACTATATTCTTAAAGAAACATTTAGGTTTTAGACTTGTTATCAGACGTACAAGGTCAATGGACATCAATTTTGACTTTTTTGACTGTGAAATGAGTTGTAGACCTAGTAGTGTCTATGGAAGTCTTTGATAATGAAGTAATGCCTTCTGAGACTTTATTCGCTATTACCGAACCAAACGCGTTACACAGATACGATACCATAGCGTCGTCGTGGAATCTGTCAAAACTGTATTTAGAATACGTTTTGACGTCACACGTATTGGGCAAGGAATCTCCTGTTAAGAATAAGGTCCTTGAGAGTTTTAAGAGTCTGAGTAGTTATATTAAGGAGTGTGGTTTTAAGTGTCATATGGGTCCACCCATAAATTACGTCACACCTTAAGGAAGAGGGGGTGTTGAACTTTCATATTGAGTGACAGGGCTACCTTTCGTGACGTCACATTAAATATAGGTATAAAAGTAACATTTTATAAATCGATATTTTTCAAAATATTGGTCTTAAAAACTGAATTAGGAACTGCTGTTTTAATACAAGCACTTCTTAAATTAAATCGCAAATGTTGCGTCAAGGACAGTGATCCGAAAATCAAGAAATTCGTGCGACGCAATTTATGGATGGCGTATTAGCTAATCCACTGGTCTATCTTTGAAAGCTGTCAGTTGCTTCCGACAGTGGAATATATACGGTATCAGTTTAGAAGGTGCGTATTAGCTAATCCATTGGTTTATTTTGCATTTGACAGCTCGAGTGACGTCACGTCAAGCTGTCAGTTGCTTCCGACAGTGGAATATATACGGTATCAGTTTGGAAGGTGCGTATTAGCTAATCCACTGGTTTATTTTGCATTTGACAGCTTGAGTTAACGTCACGTCAAACTGTCAGTGGCTTTCTAGTCACGTCGAGCTATCAGTTGACACTGGACTATATAGGAGCGGTATCAGAGTTTAGGAGCTGGTTTATTTTGAATTTGACAGCTCGAGTGACGTCACGTCAAGCTGTCAGTTGCTTCCGCCAGTGGAATATAAAGGAGCGGTATTTAAGAGGTGCGTATGCGAGTGTCAGACGATGGAGACGTGGTGCGCGCGGATCATAACTGCGGCGGAGGCGGCAGCGCGCGCGCCGCCGCCAGCCCGGCGCCGTCCAAGCGCGGCCAGTCGCAGAACTCCGCGCCGTGCCTGGAATACACGAAATACATACACATATACATATGTTTAGAGTACATTGTTACCCTAGGGTTGGAAGTAACTTATTTAGTCCCGAGACGAGGTTTGGAGCCAATAGTTCGAGGGACTAAATAAGATTTGATAGAACCGACGACCTCTGTGGCGCGGTGGGCGAAGGTCCGCTGCGATGCAGAAGGTTGCGGGTTCGATTACCGCTCGGGACAAATATTTGTACAATCTACAGATATTCGTACAGGGTGTTCTGGTCGTTTCTATGTATAATAAAAAAATATCTATTTGTTAAATATTGTATTATGTATATCAGTCATCTAGTACCCATAACACAAGCTCTGCTTAGCTTGGGGCTAGATGATGCTGCGTGGATTGTCCGGCATTATTTATTCAATTTATTTAGCAGAATGTCGATTACAGAAGACTTAATGCTATATTTATATTTAGGTAGTTAATAATTACAAATACTGCGTTATGGTTTTAGATGTGAAAATTGTTAAACATGGTCGTTAGGCTAGGCCTGTATCGCTGTAATTCATTCATTCTTTGCTACATAACAATAAATTAAGACCACAATGACTTGATAGCATGTCAGTCACAAGTCAAAGCTTTCTATCAAATCAAATCTTTTAAATAAATAATGCTGGACCATTCACACACAATTATAATAGCCCCAAGCTAAGAAGAGCTCGTGTTATGGGTAGGTACTAGATAACTGATATACATACATTACAATATACGAGTACATTGATAGATATTTTTACTATAAATAGAAAACGATCAGAAAACCCTAAACGCATAATTGATGTACATACATAATTGCAGATCTTACAAATATTTGTCCCGAGGCGGGAATCAAACCCAGAATCAGCAAAGGCCCACCTTAGAGACAAGACGTTGCCTCTTGTGTCGCAGGCGGACCTTTAACCACCGCGCCGCAGAGGTCACTTATTTTTACTATAATTTTACAAGGAACATGTCATGTCATTTTCTACAAATTAATAATCGAAACATGTTGACACAAGTTTGCCACTCTTCTGCCAACAAGATACGGGCAGAAAAGTAACAAACTTAATTTAGTGTAGTAGTGTTACTTTTCTGTCCGTATTCGAATTGAGACAAAAACAATGTCAACGAAACAATGCAGCTGTCAAAAAGCCCTTTATCTAAAGCCCTTTAAGCTGCTTCAAAGAGTTCTGCTGGTTAAACGTAATCCGTCAGTGGAGATTGCATATAATTAAATGCCAAGTGGTGTACAATAACACACTCTACTCACCTATATATAAAGCTGAGAGTTGCGCCGACGGCCGCGCCCCAGAACATAAGGTATAGAAGAACCTCATTGGTGTATTTCTGGGGGAGGGTTGCACTAGCGCAGAACATGGACATTGCTACTAGCAACACTGACGGGAACTGGAAGTAAAAGAGGTTTCATGTTAGAATTTATCATCATCATCATCATCATCATCATCATCACCAGCCTATAATAGTCCACTGCTGGACATAGGCCTCATACATAGAATTTATATTCTGTGGTAATCTCAAACCGGTAAATTCGAGTATCATTTCAATAACTTTTAGCTACAAGCGAACGTAAACCTTGGATGTAATAAAACGCAGCTAGTAATTCAAGGATATGCCTGCCCCAAACAAAAGGATTTTTTGTATTGTATTTTTTTATTGCAGATAAAATAATCCATATGACATATAATATACCTACCTACCTACCTAAACAAATTAAATTATATAAAATTTAAAAGTTAATGAAAAAAATAAAGGAACTAAGAGAAGAAAGAAATATTTACTTTGATCCACAGAATATATAACTAAACACAATGATAATAATAAAAATAATAATAGTATGAACCAAAACGGTTGCCACTCAGTGTGTGCTGTAGGAGCTACTACTAATATAATAAATAAACGAATATAATTAAAATAATGAATAAAAATTATATTCAATCATCATCCCTCATCAATCTCATTCAGTTTTGCCGCTTGGCAGTGGAAAAACTACATTCTATCATTATCACTCATCAATCTCATTCAGTTTTGCCGCTTGGTAGTGGATTGGCGATCGCAGTGGAGCTGTTAATAATACACAAAAGGTAGCTTCTGCCATCCTGGTGGTAGGTTCCCTTATTTAATTTTTAATATCATTTTATTAAGGTACCCAATTTGTTAATATTTTGCACGCCTTGACGAGGCAGAATGTATTGGACCTACCTATTATTTCACTATTAAGACCTATTGTAACGACATTTCTGCAAATAAATGATATGATTTATGACTACTTCTTAACATTTTGACCTTATGTATGATCTCTGGCGTCGAGCATCGCTTTGATTGAACGCGTAAGTAATGCGCACGGCGTTGTTTCCTTGGTTATTATTTTACGTTTATGTCTTACGATTGAATGATTTTTAGGTTGTTTTGGGTTGCACTAAGCTAAGCTATTGAAACAAGCTAAGAGACTATGTTTAAATTGTTTTGTTTGGCATTTTATTTTAATCAGACCTTTCTTTCTAAACAGGTTAATATAATAATGTTACAAAATAGCCCAGTAGATAAAACCCCCAAATAACTTGTGGTTTCGGGTTTGTTTTTTTTTCTTAGGCTATTTATATAAGATAAAATAAAAAGGAAATATGGGTAAAGTATCTAGTGTTAATGCATGCGACAAGCTGAAGACAGGGCGCTATGGCGGCGCCCATTAGGGGAGGACAATGTCCAGCAGTGGTCTAATTATGGGCTGATGGTGATGATGATGATGATCCAGTGTTACCAACTTACAGTAATGTACTTGCAGTCTCTTAACAGCATAGTGCAAAATTGCCTTGCTCTATTGCGTACTTGCCTAGGATTAGCATAAGTGTTACCAACTTACAGTAAGGTACTTCCAGTCTCTGTCACGTTGCAGCGGACACGGCGCGGTGTTGCCCTCCCCGTCAACTATCGTGTACTTGCCTAGTATTAGGTCTACGCAGTCCTAGAACAAATTATATAATATTTGTATAAGAAAGATTATAGACGTTTTAAAAACATCATTTAGCTGATGTTGGCTTGATGTCTCATCAACTGTTAACTTTAAAATTATGGTTAAAATAAATCTAACAAATCTGCCATCATCTTGATGAATGAATGAACATTTTATTGCAACATTTACAATAAGTCTTATATATTTATAGGTATCATATAGGTCTATCTCTAGATCTATCTCTAGAGTAAAAACAGGGTTTACCTAAACTTAACCCCGTTCAAATACAGTTTCATCGGAAGACCCTCTATAAAGTTCAACATTCATCAGACTGTTTTCTATCTTTAGATTCTAGCAATAAAGTATTTATTATATTAATGGTAAAGCTCGTGTTCGATGTTGTAGGCGTCTATAGGCGATAACTGCTTCATATCAGGCGGGTCGTATGCTTGTTTACCACCATGGTGGTATGAAAATATTAGTATACTAGCGGTCCGCCCGGCTTCGCACGGGTATTAAACACGGTTTCAGTTTTCATACGGATACCCTTACTTTTTTTAGAAGCTGGGTTTTAGACAATTACTTGACACTCCATAACTAGTGTCAGTTAGTGACCGTAAAGAAAAAGCAAGCAGCGGAGCCATAATAGAAAAAGAGGTTGAATATAAAGCGCACGGTTCAATTATTGAGTTTATCATGCGAATCCATGGCTTTTTTGAAAATATTAAAGAGCCTATGTTCATCACGGAAAACTTAGGATTCTTATGGTAAAAGAATTTTTCAAATAGGTCCAGTAATTTCGGAGCCTATTCAATTCAAACCAACAAACAATCAAATCTTTCCTCTTTATTATATTATTATAGATAAATTAGAAGTACATAATTGATCAACCAAACTCACCTGTCTATACCCATCGCTAAAGTTGTTCTTATAGTATCTCTGCAGCGCATTGACTCCGTCCTTTAGAAGGCCCAACTTGGTGATTTTGCCCGTGCGAGTGAACTCTGTCTTCAAGGCGCCCGTGCCAGCGTATTGTGTGGAAATCATGTCTGCGTGGTCGGCCCATACCTGGGGAATTAGACTCTATGTAGAGATGTTAAAGTGGAATTTGGTACGACTTTCTTAGAATATTAAGGGTTATATTCCTGTAAAAAGGTAAAGGAACAGCCCATCCAGTCCTTTGATATTTTGATCTTTAGCATGATTTCGATCGAACCGAAGAACATTACAAATAAAAATAAATCACATATTTGGAGGCTACACTGCATATTTTTTTTTAAATCCAAGTTTAAGTGCAGGCTTTTGTAAATATAACATAAAAATTTAAAAAAAAATACATAAAATCCTCTGTGGGGCCAACATTTTTTTGAGGGGGTTGGGAAGGTAGCTGTAACCCCCCTCCACCCCCTTTTGGCAAACGATGCACCAAACACCCATATACAATAAAAGAGACCAAAGGTACGGGATCACTATTTAAGAAGTCCTTAGAAATTTCATCTGATAGAAAAATTAATGCTGCGATTGTATTTTTTTCAATTATCCATAGATAGACCACACTATTAGTGCTGTACTGATGCGTAACAGATGCTATTGAAACGGTACACACACGTACACACTTGTACACACACGTACACACTTGTACACACCCGTACACACTTGTACACATACGTACACACACGCTTGACACCGTACAAAGCCACTCACATTATTGAAGAGTTCCTCCAACACCGGCTGCGGAGTATCATCAGCGACGACCGCGAGGAGTTTGAGCACCGCGGCGAGCTGCAGCCGCGCCAGCAGCGACTGCACCACGTTGGTGCGGTCGAGGCAGTCAATGCAATTGGTGCGGAAGACACCGCTTTGCCGGAGGAGGACGGTTCCGCCGCGGGAGAGGAAGTAACCGAATTCTGTCTGTTGATGATGGAAAGTTGTATTATTCTGTATTGTATATATTATATTTCGCTTTGGGATAATATGGTGTATAAAAAATAAAATAGTCAAATATCTATGTATCATATGAATAATATTGTGTTGTATTTATATCGTTCACCTACTAACCACTGAGTTATTAGCTAGATGATGTGACATGACATGTGCTAGGACAGCATTATTTATTTATATTTATTAAATATAAGACCAGGTTAAAAACTAGAAAAGGAAAAAATGACGAATGAATAGGGCAAACCAACGAATGGTGTTAAAGATAAAAAAAAAAAATATCTCACGTGTTTATGAGGATTCTATCTATAAGCGCTATAAGCGCTAGCAGTAGGTGGTAGCGTATCCCTCTACACTCCGAGTGACGGAGAGAGGTGCGTTGTAAGGCCTCAAATTGCGCTATAAGGCCTCTCTTAGAAATATCTTACCTGCTCATGAGTGATTCTGTCTATAAGCACTTGCAGTCGGTGGTAGCGCATGCCGCGACACTCCGAGTGGAAGTCGAAGGGTTCGTATCGCACGTTGGGGAGGGCAGCGGCCGCGACGCAAGCGCGAAACCCGCGTTCTAAGGCCTCTTCTGGGCCTTTGTGGTCTATCTGTGGGAGGCAAATTGGTTAGGATCGGCTGTTACCGCATTCTGTTAATAGAAAGATAGTTTATTAACAAAGAAAACTACATTTATTAAAATAATTAAACAATAACAACCTAATATATCTATTTCCCAAAAATCTAAGCCGTCACCTCTCTAAACATCCTCATCTAAACAATCAAATCTTTCCTCTTTATAACATAAGTAATCTTACCAAATTGATCAACACTTGACTGCCGTATCTCTGCTGCTGGTCCCTCAGATGCTTGGTATACGCAGCCACATGGTCTTCGTGATCCAGAGCCGGTCTGGGCTTGTACTTGATGTTGGGGTACTGGGTCCAGTATAGCGGGATCGAGCCCCGGGTCTGGACAAACGAGCACTTCTCGCCGCCGCGCTCTATGATCTGCTCTGTTTCTACGAAGTTTGCTACGTTGCCCTGGAAACATGACATGATAATAATTAATGCTGAATATAAGATCAACGTAGAGGCTAGAGAATAAAGAATGATGAATGAATGAAACGAATGAATGGTGTTACAGATAAAAAAATAAAATAATGTCAATTAGGCTTCTTATCCACGGAGCATCCTCGCCTCGTACCGCTCAGGACCGTGCTAGCGTGTTGACCACTTATATGTTAGTGTGTGATTCTATCTATGAAAACTTGCAGGTAAAAAGTCAGGCATGCGCTTTAAGGCCTCCTAATGCGCAATAAGGCCTCTCTTAGAGATATCCCACCTGTTCATAAATATTCTATCTATAAGCAGTTGCAGTACGTAGTAGCGTATCCCTCGACACCCGAGTCAAGGTGAGAGGTGTGTTAAAAGGCCTTCGATTGCACTGTAAGGCCTCTCTTGGAGATATTCCACCTGTTCATAAAAATTCTATCTATAAGCACTTGCAGTACGCGGTAACGTATACAACACTCCGAGTGATGGTGAGAGGTGTTAAAAGGCCTCTAATTGCACTATAAGGCCTCTTAGAGATATCCCACCTGTTCATGAGGATAGGTCATAGCGTAGCCCGTAGATGTAAATACAATAAGTTGTAAAGGTGCACACACACCTGTGCGTCCACGCCTCGTATGAACAGTCTCGTGCCCGCTCGGTCCACGCTGCGACGCGACACGAGGGACCATGTTAGCTGGTGGCCGTTCACCGTTACGTGGTTTATAGATACAACTGTGGTATAGTCAAGGATTAATTTAAACGGATTGTTAAAACTGTTCTTTGCAAAAAGGCTTACTATAAAGTATCAGATTATCTAGATGACAAAAATGTTTGGGACGTTTTGCTCCAACTCGAAAACTAACAAGCTAACAAGGTAAAGGTTTCTTGTTCGCTTCTTTACTTTACCTTAAAAAGATTGAAGTGAACAATGAATCAAAGTGGTCACTTTATTTCCCAGTATTACTAATGTAATTTGTATTTTGTGACGTGTCCAAGAATCCTGTAAGGTCTAAAGGAAATAAAGCACTTTCATTTTGATTGTATTCAAAGGAAAATATATTGTAATACGGGTCCGCTCCGGCTTCGTAAGGGTATTTGACAAAAATTATAAATTTTTACATACTTTGGTTTACATTATTAAGTTTTCATACGGAACCCTACCCTCTATGAAAGAATTCTATGGTCAAAAAAGTTAGGGCTCCGCATGAAAAATTAAATTTTTGTTAAGTACCCGTGCAAAGCCAGGGCAAACCGCTAGTTATTTATATGTAGGTACAACATATCCAAAATCAATAATATTGAAAAGCAATTACAAATACTGTTCCGACCATTTTCGACTTCTACGCGGACGAAGTTCGGGCAAATGCTCGTTCTTTATAAATTAATGGTATATTTAGTTATATTTTTTTTTGGAAAGGATACATCCCTCTATGATGGGCAGGGCGAATCTTGAAAACTGCTGTTGTGAGAACCCTCTCAGAAGATGGCCGTTCCACAGGAAACGTGGGTCCGCTCTGTTTGCGAGCGACATCTGTAAATTAATTGATTTACCAAATTATACGATAAATAATTGACGATCTCTGTGGCGCGGTGGGCCAAGGTCCGACAAATAATAATAAATAATGCTGGACAATCCAAGGTAAGCAGAGCTTGTGTTATGGGTACTAGATGACTGATATACATAATACAATATTATGTATAGATAGATATTTTTTAACATAGAAAACGACCAGCATATTTTAATTCATTCGATTCGTTTCCTATTGAAAACCGTCGGATTCGAATTCGATTCCGTCGAATCCTTAGAACGCTATTTTGATTTCGTTTCGGATAGAGAATCGAAAGTATCCGAAGCGAATCCGCGGCTTGATGGAAAATGTGCATTTACGGAGACTGTTTTGAAATGGTAGAAACTAGTAGAAATTATTATATGGAATATTTTATGGTATTTTTTGATTAGGTATATTAAATTTGCTTCAAGAAAAATCAAGAAACAAAATCAATCACTAAATCATTATGATTCTATGCTAAACACACGTTCACATTCACATTGATATTTAATTGTTCAAATATACTTCGTAAACATGACTTCAACTTCTTTTTTACCATTACGATGGAGAAAAGTGTTACCAATTTGACCAGGCTTTTCGCCAAATGTAGTTTATAATGAAATTATAATGGATGAAGAAGTAATCATAAAAATCGCCTTTGTAATTATTACTTTTTATTCAGTGTCTACGATACCATTATGTAGTGTTCTAGTTACAAAAACTAGCTTCTTAGAGCCTTAAAACATATTTTCTTATATATTTATTATCCCTGAAGAATGTTTTGTGTAAAAACAATACTTTAGGTTTCAAACCAAGTTTTTGTCAAAAATTTGAATCAATGTTGGAAATACTTTTTTCAAGGTCGCAACTTTTATTGATTTTAATTTTGTTTTGTTTACTTTGCTAGGGATAATAATACAAGCTAAACAAATAGATGATGTTAAATTATGAAAGAAACAACTAATCAATGTATTATGTTCTATTTATTCAATAGCAAAATAAGACATGAATCGTATTGTTTACATTTTTTGTAAACAAAGATAGGTAGGTAGGTACCTAACCTAAAAAATTAATCATAGGCAGAAAATCATCACGATTAAATAGATTCCTCTCATATTCTCTCGTTTCTATTAATAGCTACGATTTATCCTTGAATTGAGCCTTAAATTTTATGCAAACACGAACAAAAACTATTGGCGGAATCGTTTCCGTCAGGGATACGCTGTCGGAAACTCGCATAGCATGGATTCGAATTAAAATGTCAAAAGTATTCGAATCCGACAGTTTAAAATACCGTTCTTCGTCACATGTTTCCGATATCGAATCCGTAGGCCTTTCCGACGAATTAAAATACCCCTGCAGAACCCCTAAACAAATATCTGCAGATCGTACAAATATTTGTCCCGAGGCGGGAATCGATCCCGCAACCTCCTGCGTCGCAGGCGGACCTTCGCCCACCGCGCCACAGTGGTCGTCAGATGATGCTGTGTGAATTGTCCACAATTATTATTATAATCAATCATAATTTACCTTGTGGAATTCCTCCGGGGCTACAGAATGGAGGCGCTGCAGCGTATGTGTCAGATCGTACCCGTACGAGAAGTATATACCGGGCGTTTCTAGCGCGGACCGGAGCATCCGTTCGTACGTGCCGTTGTCTTCTATCTGAAATCATATTAAACAATATACATAAATATACAGGGTGTTTGATGCATCGTGTGCAAGTGCTTACTTAAAACGGGGGGTGGAGGGGGGTTTCGCTACCTTCTGAAAGCCCTCAAAAAATGTTTGGTCCCACGGAGGATTTTGTCATTTTTTTTTAATTTTATGTGTAATTTACAAAATTCTGCACTTGAAGTTCAAGTGTTACCTCAAAATTTGTGATTTTTAATTTGTTTTGTTGTTCGATTCGATCGAAACCGTAATTACCTACTTGTTAGTAATCGCAAGTTTTTTTTTCGTCTTACAAAGTTTCTAAAAAAGCTAAATGGAATTTAAGCTCAACTTTGAAATAAATTAAAAAAAAGAAAAATAACAGTACTTAACGATAAAATTCAAAACAAAAATACATGAGGTCGAGAAGGTAGTTAAAACATTTCTTTACCCCCTATGACAACGAATTGGTATCCAAGAGATAGCAAGAGATGTCGAGGACGACATAAAATTATAGCAATAGATTTTTTCAAATGTTAATGCAATTATAATAATTCCTTACCTGTTTAGGAGTAAGATGTGTAGTGGACCTTGCGTATGGGATGACATCTGTGCCGGCCAGTTGAAAGATGTCATGACCATTTAATTTACCGATCTGCAAAAAAATTCATTTCATATTATACTATAAGTTTTGTTAGTTACTCATAGTTTATTTCATTGTACATGTGGTCATAGAACCTCTGGAAGTTTCCCAGTCTGATTAATACATCAGTTTTAGTTTTATAACATAAATATAAAATTCTTGGCCTTTTCAAAATTAGCTTAGCGAAACATTTATATAAGGCGCATACAGCACCTAAACTAGCGCCACCACCTACTTTATGTTATTATTCTGTTTAACAAAGGAATTTTCAAAAATCCATCGTCCAGTTTGTGATACCTATCATAAGCTATTTTTAATGCCTCTGTAATAGTTTTATCATAATCATAAATTTTATTATTCTATTTAGTTTAGGAAGAGATACGAAGTTGCCCTTGGTGGCCACCAAAATCTATTTTCGTATCTCTTCCTAAACTAAATAGAATAAAACTATTACAGAGACATTAAAAAAAAGCTTATGATAGGTATCACAAACTGCACGCTGGATTTTTGAAAATTCCTTTGTTAAACAGAATAATAACATAAAGAAGGTGGTGGCGCTAGTTTAGGTGCTGTATGCGCCTTAAGTTTACGTCAACGTAGTGAAGGTAGGTGAATGACCCGTCTTGCCACGGTATTATTTATTTAATATTTTGTGGATTCAAAATTTGGCACAGACTATACCGCTGGATACTTTCCTCTACAGCGGCAGGGTTCACTCTGCATTAAGGTCACAGTTCATTAGAGCCACCCGGAGCCGCGGCACACCCGACCCACACCGGCGTCTTGAGCGGTTAAAGTAAGTAAATTATAACATTCACTGAAAAGAACTATCAAACCACTGTATGTGTTATTTATAAATAACACTTTCAAATAAAGAATCCTTAAAAGTACCTGAAGCAGTAATTCAGTGTAGCAACATCATCATCATCATCAGCCTATGTTAGTCCACTGCTGAAATATGGCCGGCCCACTGCCACTTCAGTTGCTAATTCTCCGAGCTATGTTGATGACTTTAGTCAGATGTATATTAGATACTTCAGAGAAACTCCGAGCCTATTGTGAGTGTCTACGTCTGAGCTCCGTAGGTCATGACTGACTGGTAGGACTCACTGAAAAACTTTCGTTTTCAAACATTGCGGTATGGATGAAGAGAAGACTCGACGTAGTTTTCCGAACGCTGCCCAGCCTAGCTGATCCTCCTCTTGGCTTCCTTCTCGAAATTGTTTTTACCCAACTGCAAAATCTAGCAACATATTAAGCTTGATTAATTAATGGCACTTACCAATATCCTGCATTTAGCAACCACTAAGTACAGTCCAGATATAAGTTTGATGGACCCCAGGAATCCACATATAGGCTGGTATGTGTGGGCCGGAATAGGAATTTTGACTGTGCCATATTCTGAAACATATATTATTGTTTGACCATAAAATGTACCAAAAACAAAAACTATTTCTATTCTAATTTGGTTATTTTTGTTTTAGAGTTATCCTTAACCCATTCCATAGAAATACTGAGTTTGAAGCCACAGGCAGAAACGGGTATGTCTTAATTCAGATGGAGAGACTAAATGACTTGATGTACTTATAGCCTACTTAAGGTTTATTTAGGAATGCTTTGTGGTAATTGTATGGTATACCTTTCACAGAAGCTTCACCAGTATTTCTGTTGATAACCAGAATTTCTGTCGGGTTTATTGTTGGTTCCAAATAGAATTTATCAGAAGTGGTGTATCTGCAAGATATAAAAGGATTTTTTATAGTTACCAACAAACAAAACATGTAAGGATATACTGGACAATTCATCATCATCACCAGCCTATAACAGTCAACTGCTGGACATAGGCCTCCCCTAATAATGATGAATATGCCATAGATGGCATACTGGACAATTATTGTTTAATAATTACATCAATTTATTATTCAATATTAATCATCATTATGGATTATGGGGATTATGGGCATTAACCCCCAAATGATAATGCCATTTATGGCGCTCATTAGGGGAGGCCTATGTCCAGCAGTGGACTATTATAGGCTGGTGATGATGATGATGAATCATCATCATTATTATTTCCTACTTTATAAAAATCACACAGTCAGGCCTGTATGGGGGTTTTAGGAATTCAAACCCACACCCCTGAAATATTGAGGAACCATTCAAGACAAAACTCTAGTAGGTAAAACTATTTCAAGTCTGTGATACATATGTCTCATAGAACAAAACATATTAAAAATCTATTCTGTCTGAAGTAATCAAATGAAATAGGAATAGGTTGTATTGATTGTTATTGTGTGTTATGCTCATGTTTTTTACTCAACCAGAATAATTATAAAATGAACTATGCTACCATAATTCAGTCTGTTAATTGTAGAGTAATTCTAGTCATCATCGCAACTGGCCACAGGACATACTCCTGTTGCAATGATGACTTGCGAAATAAATGGACAAGAGTACCTATTTGGTACTAATTATTTATTTTATTTGTTTATTATTTCTGACTGTGGGTTACCAATAGGTCTGAAGATGACGCCTATTGTTGAGGGTGGACCTCCAAATAGTATTTCTGGCTACAGCCCTGCACAAAACACTGACAAGGCCTAAGATTTACAGAAATCTGCAGAGCTGCCTGTGCAAATATTATAAAGTATATTGTACCAATAAATAATAATGTGTGAGTGGCCTCTGATATTAATTAGAATAACCGTTGTGACGTAATGTAGCAATTAGGCATATCTTAGAGCAGGTATGAACGTAAAGAATATGATGAAATGGTTTTTGCAAGGTTGCTTCCAGTAAGTTTAGTCACAACACATTTTCAGATTATTTTGGTGCATGTAAACTTTATGCAACCATCGAAATTCATCTGTAAATGTTTGTTTACCAGGGAACTTATTTTTTAGAATGATAACGAAATTTATACATAGGTAGGTGTTAAAACACAGAAAAATAGACGAACAGAATTTTTATACTCACAGTTTCATATCATCGTGAATAAGCAACTGATCTGCCATTGTGAACACGCAATATTCAAGAAACTTTTACATGAATCTCCAAAAATTTCATAAAAATTACACACCTGCCTGCCTTTTGCTTGCGGCAGCTGGAATCTTTACTTTGATGTTCACTCCACAGATCATATAATCACTACGTTCACTCTTGTACACAGACACAAAAATTACACGTAGACGACAAAATAGAATGAACTGAACAAGAGTAAAAATATCACAAAACCGAAAAATAATAGTGCTCTTTTACTTTCTAACATTATCTTATCAAGTACTTATATTAAATTAACTGTTTGAACTAAATAGGCTCCGAAACTACTGGACCGATATAAAAATTATTTCACCATTAACAGCAACCGAGCGTTTTTCGTTTTTCCTGAGGTCATGAACGACCTCGTTGCACTCCGAGCGCGCTCGAGCGTAGGCTAGGAACGCAGCCCATTATTCAACTGACGTTTACGCACGCGCACGACATCTCATTCACTCTTTCCTGTCTTATTAATCAAACAAAATCATTCGTTCGTTACCTTTGGCAGGGATCGTCTGTGTCGTAGAAAGTTTTGCAAAATACAATCGTAAAATGGTAAATAAATTGTCTGAACTCATGATTACGGATTAATAGGGTAAACAAGTAACTAAAATAAACACTTACTTTCCAGGCGACAGAAGTTGAAGACACCATCAAGAGGATTCAGGCCCACAAAGGTGTAATGGGGGTTGTCATAGTGAATCACGAAGGTTTGGTCGATTTCTACTTGATACCATCTTTTATGTGATGGTTCTAGTAAGATTACTCAAAATGTAACTGTTATTTTGCAGGAATCCCTATCAAGAGCTCCTTGGATAATGCTACATCAGTCCTTTATTCTGGATTGATTGGCCAACTTACAGAAAAGGCCAGAAATGTTGTTCGGGAAATGGTATGTTTGTCCAATGTTTTAGGAAGTGGGTATGAATTTCAAAAAGCTAATTATGAACACAATCTGACCAGTTACCTACATTCAGAGTATTGGAGTGATATAAAGCTCAATTTCTCCCCTGCTGACCTGATGGTTCTGTATTTTTTTTCAGGACTCTACAAATGAGTTAACATTTCTTAGAGTGAGGAGTAGAAGACATGAGATACTCATTGCACCAGATCGTGAATTTATCCTTATCGTCATTCAGAACACGTCAGATTAGGGCCTCCTGACCATTGCTCTAGTAAGTTAGCTACTGGAGTTCAATGGATCAATAACCAGCACTACTGAGAATGTAATTTAAGCACATTTGCAGCTCCATTGATAGCATTACTGGTGTCTAACAATCAAGCCAGCCAGTTTTTCGTGTGCTTATCATGTTTTTATATAACTAAATGATCACATCTCTTGTGATGCCTCTTGTCAACATCAATTCAGGAATAACCATTTGAGAAGAGATTATAGTAAATCAGACTCCTGAAGAACCGACTGCAAATGTAGAACCGCAGAATAACTATATAGTCATCAAAACTCATTTCAATACAGGGGTGCCCATTAAAAGGTACTAAAATTTGTTGCGTATCTAAAATACTAAGATGACAAATGATATTGCAATGTAAAAGATAGGTTTTTATTTCTGCAAGAACCCTATCAATTTAATGAAGTGCTTACCAGGTTCCCATAATCTGCCTTATGTTCTAACTTTCAAATATGTTTCAAATAAGATCAATATGTAATTATTTAATTTATATTTTAGTTGTTAAGTGTAACATATTCTAAGACTTATGTTTTCTTAATTTCTTATTTTTAAAGTCACTAATAAAATTTGTAATAATAATTGTTTATTCTTACTAGAAAATGAAGGATCATGAAATGAAACGATATAAATAGATTAAATGGTTTATTGTTAGAAAAGCATATAAATCATACATAGATAAACACGTAAGGATTCCCTGTAAAATCACAAGATGAATAAACTATTTACCCATTTTCATCATGATGATGTATGTAGGTTTTATATCACTTGATAGGAATGGACACCAATAATAGTTCATAATGATCAAATGCGAATAGGCGGCACCTCGCATACCCACTGATTTAAGAATCGAGCGAGTTGACGACAGAAAAAGTAGGTAAAATCAGAAGGTGCCAACTCGCGTGAATCATTCGAGCGAGTTGACGAATAAGCCAATGGAACCCACTTTAGGAATCAGATATGTTCTATGAAAGATAATCAGGTAGGAGCTGCGTCTGTTAACTTAAACGGTAAAGTTCTATAAAAAAAGCCAATAAAAGGTTATCCTCCAATTTTTTTTGAAGAATACAATTCTAAAGGTCTAAGCACATTTTACACCGTTTAAGGCCACGGCAGCATTGCAGGAAGGTGGCTAGATAGTGTGATGGCTGCTAGATGTCGGGGTTATCCAGGCATGTGGTGTCGTGTTCAATCTGTCCTCAACAGACGTCGCCGAGCTACATAGCACTGAATACTCGAACACAACTCAAACTTATAGTTCTGATCAATGGATGTTTGTTAAAAACAGAACAAAAATACTATACCTCTCATTTGAACCTTGCTCAGCTCAAATTTGTCTGTCACATAAGTCGAAGAACCCCGCGAAGCTCTTATCGAAAATCTGCAATGCTGCCGTGGTCTTAAAATGTATAATCGCACTTCTAGGAAGTGTTGCAGTGTGTATAGGTAGCTACATAGTTGCTTCCGCGAGGACTATGGTCAGCGAGCAGTCAATTTGACGTCGGACGAGGCGGTGCTATTGTGCTTTGACCTTTAGAAGCTGTACACTCAAGCCAGGAGGACAGTTGCCGCTGTTTCAATATTATAGTGGATGGTTTGATAGAATATGAACAAACCCAACTTACCAAGTTTCTGTAGTCTTTCAGTTGATGCGATCCATGGTAATTTTTATTCGTACATTTTGTTCAGTTAGGTATTTGTCTTCGTATTATCCTGAGATTGCTTGATGCTTTTAAGGTATTCATGGACCAATATTTTCTTTTTCGTTTGTACCAGACATTATTTTGTTATATTATAGCTTTCCTTTAGGTTGCTACCAAACTGGTTTACAATATTACTATGTACATACTAGTTAGACATTATTTAGGTATTAGAGAAAGTTTAAGGTCTTGAATTATCGTTTTATCTATATACCTTTTCAGTACTTTCGTTATCATCATCCATCAGGCTGGGACTGAGCCATGCAGTTTCGTGCGAATTGTTTATACCAGTATATTTTAAGGATCATTTTGACCATTGGTTTTAGTTATTATCTCTCAGTTATTCAGTTTTAACTAATTTAATTGAATTAAATTGTGTGTAAGAAAGTTCAACTACTTAAATTCTAGACCATGTGTACCACATGGCCACACTCATGTTTTTCCAAGCACTACTGCTTCCTTTAGCCAAATTTTGTTCAAAGGAACTGCTGCTACATACTGCATTTTTATCGTGTTCGTTTTCTTATTTCTTCAGTATCCATATGAATCCTGCAGGGTTCATTGAATAGTTTTTTGAGATCATATTTTTAGATACTTACGTTCGTTTTTTTATCAGGTTTCATAGTTTATTTCGTGATACTTAAAATTATTATCTTGGATGCAAAGGTTTGGATCATCATATAATTAATGCTAGCCTTTGAATTTTAGATCAGGGTTATAGCTTTCTCGCTTTTATTCATAAATTAAAGTCCAATAATATATTTTTTATGTTTATTTATTACAGTCACACAAAAATTTAATACAAATATTTTTATTTTTCAACATGTTTCAATGTGCTACAACTAAAGCCATTTTAATATACTTTGATTTGTTTTTGTTTTATATAAACTTTATTGAAGATGTTCCACTGTCTAGCCTACTCTAGTAGGTAAATTTCCTTTATAAAGAAAAACATGTTGAAGATTTTTTAAATTCTATGTTTCTAATTTTCAAATGTCTTAAATTAAGTTCCTAATCATATAGAAATTAAAATAAACTTTTGTTCTTATTCGAACTTTGTAGAATGGAATGCGCCAACGCATTTTACATTTTTGTTGTAGTATTGCAGGATTAACAATTAAAACCATTAAAAAATTATTGTTTTTCTACAATGTTAGTTTTTCAACCGTCAACATATTGGTCCAGAGGAAAATTATATTAAATTAGTTTTAAATTAAATCAGCTGTAAGATAAATTTGCACAGGTCCGGTTTTGGTCTTAGTTTTGTAGAGTTTTGCATTTTATCATATTTTTAGACCACCAGAGTTGTACTTACTTGCTTTTTAATTGCGTGGCTTGCCTCCAGACCTGAAAATTATTAGCGTTAATATTTAGATTATTAACAACAACATTATATTAAAAAAAATGATACTAGGTAATTATTTTTTTTTTTTTAGTTTAGATGGGGGTTAGATGACGCTGTGTGAATTGATTTAAGTTATTACACTCACTGTCCAGCCGCCTGCAGGAGATGGACATTCATCTTGGGCCGTAAAGGTATTACATTACTATAATAAACAAAGAAAATATTAAGTGTTTGAGAGTATACCTTTGTACTTACTTCTGTGGGCGGCCGCCGTAGGGCTGCGCCCTTGCGTACGAGTTGTGCCCGCCGCCGGCGTGGTGGCGCTGCGGCCCGCCGGCCGGCGGACGGCGAGTGCCCACCTGAAATTAATGGATTATATTAAGTACAAGCGACCCGCTCCGGTTTCGCACGAATGCAATGCTGGTACAAAAACCTTCATCTTGAATCACTCTATCTATAAAAAAAATCGCATCAAAATCCGTTTCGTATTTTTAAAGATTTAAGCATACGTAGAGATATAGGGACAGAGAAAGCGACTTTGTTTTATACTATGTTATGATTTGGTTTAGCTATGGTAAATTGGTAAGAAAGGCTGGGCCCGCGCTGTTAGCGACTGATAATCAACTCCTCCAACTTAACACGTGAACGTTTTAAGAGTCAACTATCAATAGCCAGATAAAGGACAGGTTCTATTAATGTATTCTATTAATACTTATTTTATTTCTCGTTTATTGAGGCACAAACAGTACACAATATTCTTGAAATTAACTGTTTATACTATGTACACCAATTAAAGATACCACCAAAAGAAACAGAAGAACAAAAGCTAATTTTGAAAATAGCAATAAATATAGTAAAAACTGGTAATCAAGCAAAATTACAAAATAAAAGCTTATTTTGAAAATAGCAATCAAAATAGTAAAAAGCAGAAATCAAGCAAAATTACAAAATAAAATCAACTTAAGAGTAGCTTATTTTTAAAATTATTCTTAGATCTAGCAATAAAAGAAGCCTGCATCATTAACCTTATGATTGCTTACCATGGAAAAAAAACACTTGCGAAACGATGGCAACAAATCACCATTAAGCAGCGCATTAAGCAGCTTCCTCCTGTCAATAGAGTTTATGGTACGTACCTCGCGCGAAGACGCCTGCTTATAGTCATTCCTTGGCTGCTCCTCCTTGTAGTAAGGCTCGTCTTCGTAGAACCTCTCCGGAGCCCTGTCGTAGTAGAACTCCTCGGGCTGACCGCGGGGCGGAACGCGCATCTGTCAAGTTACCAATTTGTCAGTTATTAGCAGATTAAGCATGCTTGTAAGTGGCAAGTGATTTAGTGAGAGCGGTTGGTTAGCAACAAAATTGAGGTAGCATGCGTTTTGTCATCGGAACTTGACAGGTATGCGAATTTAAATAAAAGACAAGAGGCCCAATTCTGCTTACCCTTTCTGCACACTCTTTACTGTAAAATTACTATAAATAACTTTAAAAATGATATTGTTGCGTAATTCAAGAATTCTTAGAAGAAATAAATTCCAGCTGAATCAGGCTCCTTTTTAGCAGAATTGGGCTCCTGATTTTCGGTGATGATTTCTATCCGGATTAACACTAACAGGTATCATGAGCTGTAAGGATCTCTAATACAGATAATTATTAATACTTCTACGATTTTTGTTATTATAGTGCGTAAGCCCACGCACTCGGGGTAATCTCTAGGAAATTTAATTTCGGCGAAATTAAATTCTATAATGTTTGGTTTTTCTGGTATGAAGATAACAGACAAAATAAATTAATAATAGGTTTTTAAATATGAAATTGCCGTTAT